>PVHX01000705.1:0-25727 GCA_004024805.1 Geosciurus inauris
ATGTGCATGTGGCAAAAATTTGCTCCCAGAGTGTAGGCTCTCTGTTCACCTCATTGATGGTTTCTTTTGCTGAGAAGAAGCTTTTTAGTTTAAGACCATCCCATTTATTGATTCTTGTTTTTATTTCCTGTGCTAAAGGAGTCTTGTTAAGGAATTCAGGGCCTAATCCAACGTGATGGAGATTTGGGCCTACTTTCTCAAAGGAGCTATATTTTCTTTTCCAAATCCATTTTCCTCCCTCCTATGTTCTCTAGGAAACTTAACTTACTATATTAATACATTTCCTTAGCCTTGGCTTTCTGTTAAGTTTGGCCAGTGGAAAGCAATAGCAGAGGAGCAGAGGGGAGACAGAAAGTGAGGGCAAGACATTACCTCCCCCGCCGCCCTGCCTGAAGGTTCACTGCGTGTCAGTTTGGCTTAGAGGAAAGGCCATAGCTGCTATAACCGAAACTGCTCTCAGGGTTCCAGTAAATGGGACCTTTCCTTATTTCTTCAGGTAGATTGTGGGCGGGATAACATCTCCTCAGGGTTTTTAGTACAGTGTTTCACCTTCCCTAAAGATTCATTTAAGCCTGTCCAAATCTTCATAAAGAGCCCCTTTTTCATGATCTCTTCATATATTCCCTTTAAGAATTAGGAACTATTTTATATGAAGAATTGTTAACTCTAGATGTGACTGTATTCAGAATCTTTAGGGAGGTAATTGAGATTAAATTAGGTCATGAGGATGGGGCTCAGAGGAAGAGACACAGGTATCTATCTCCACCCTCGTACAGAGAGGATGCTATGTGATGATGATACCAGTCTCTGAGATGAGGAACGGGTCTTCCTTCCCCCAGTGTTGAAAATAAAACATCTGAGAAATGCTGAGGCAAGCATAGAGAGCAAGTTTTATTTAAGAGAGGGACAAAGGTAGCAGAGAAAAGGGGGCCCAGAAGCTGGGTGCCCACAGGAGTGGGTGTTTCTTGCTCTTTTATAGACCCCAGAACCCCCAAGTTTCTCTTTCCTCTCCGTGTGCCTAAGGGTAGGAAGCAGCAGCACAGAGGGTAATCATTAGCAACTCCTTGTGCTGGAAGTGCACTGCAGGAGGTTAGCTGTTAGCAACACCTGTTGTCTTTTCTTTGATAACCAGCCCTCATCTTCTCAACTCTCATCATTCTACACTGACTGCCAAACCCCCCAACCCCCCCCCCCAACACCTTTGTTGAGGAATGTGACATTTCTTCTACCCTCAGGCCAGGTGGGGCTGCAGGCAGATTGTTTTCTGGCAAAGAAAACATGTAGGGTGTCAGTATGGTGGGTTCATTTTATAGAATTATTCTCAACCTCATATTCCCACCATCCTCATCGATTTGTTCCCTTAAAATGATATCGCAAGATGGTAGCCATCTACAAGACAAGAAGAGAAGTTTCACCAGAAATCAAATCTACTAACATCTTTTTAAAATTTTTTTTTTTTAGTTGTAGATGGACACAGTATCTTTATTTATTGATTGATTTTTATGTGGTGCTGAGGATCGAACCCAGTGCCTCATGCATGTGAGCAAGCACTCTACCACTGAGCTACAATCCCGGTCCCCAGATCTACTGACATCTTGATTTTGGACTTCTAGTCTCCAGAAAGTAAATGAGAAGATGAATTTTTTTAGTTTAAGTCACCTAGTCCATGATATTCGTTATAACAGCTTGAGCTAATATATGCCATGACTGATAAACTAAACTATAGAATAGATCCTTCACCATGGGGATTTCTCATGAGCCTGTGAAGTTCAGAGTGGCATTGGGCATGGGGAGATATTTCTGAATATTACAATTTAGTCTTTGACTTATTAAAGGAATGCAGCAACACTTGACTTAGGGAGATATATGGGTAACACCTTGAAATTCATTTACTCAATAAATATTTATTGAGCATATGCTGTGTGCTAGCCACTGGAAAGCAATTAAAAAAACAGTTAAATACTGCTGTGCTAGTAGACCTGTATTCTGGCAGCAGGACAATAGGAGATGTGGCCATGCCTGGAAGTGTAACTGAACAAACACAAAGGGTTCACTTCTTGGTGAGTACAAAGCCAATGAACATAACTAGATGATAAGAAAGGAGAAGACTTACTGCTCACAGTGAGTGAAGAACACCAGAATTATCTGCAAAGTAATGCTCCTCCTAAACAAAAAAACATGGGGATTTTGTTTTGGGATCTATACATATTCATTTTAGGGCCAAGTGCATTCCTAAGCATACTCAGAAAGTAAATTTCTCAGAAAACTCAGTTCAGGGTGAAAGTTCAAGAGGAAAAGACGGAGCCAGGCATGCTATATGATATAATCCAAGTAATTTCGGAGACTGATGCAGGAGGATTACAAGTTCAAGGCCAGGCTTGGAAACTCAGAAACTTAGAAATACCTTGTCTTCAAAATATATTTTTAAAAAAATCAAAAAGACTGGGACTATAGCTCAGTGGTAGAATGTCCCTAGGTTAAATCCCTAATATAGAAGAAGAAGAAAAAAAAGAAGAAGGAGAAGAAGGAAGAGGCAATGGAGGAGGAGGACAAAAGATGGTAGATATCTTTCTGGGCATGCTCAGTTTGCAATCATAAAAAACATGGTAAAAGGTTTAAATGGTGGACAGGAACACTTAAAAACAGACATCAATGCCTCTGGGCATGCTTCAGTCAGTATTATAATGAGCCAAGTTTTCTCTAGGAATCTACAAAAAACTCAGAATGGCTCAGTGATCTTGGGGATCATGACGGGGTTCTTCATGAGAATAAAAGAACTCAGAGCCTCATGCATGCAAGGTGTTAGGTAGCTAGTCAGCCATAAGTGGGTGAGCAGGGAAAGGACAGTGAAGGGCCACTGAAAACCACAGGGAGACTGTCTGACAGATAAGCACCTGGAAGATGGGGTCTTGGTGTGTCAAAACCAAGAAAAACCATTGTTTCAAGACCATGTCACACCCTACCAAGTGACCTGGGCCTCCCCTTATCACAAACTATCACAACCCCGACCCACTCTGGTAACCAAAATACCAAGACCCTCACAAACAAAGCTTGCTGATGGCCATTCAAAGGGTGAGAAATTATCTAAGGATGGGGCGAGGGAGGTCAGGAAATTGAGGAAAAAAACAGGGACTCAATTTCTTTAAATACTCCAACTTTGTGAGCACCACACTATCCTCTTATCAAGGTGGTCCCTGCAGTTCCTATGAGCGGGACTCTCTGGAAACTTCTCCAGGACCTCCAATAAAACTGGAGGGCAGAAAGGGTATGCCATCTTTCTCCTCTCTGAGAGGACCCCTCTCTCCCTTGGGAGTGTCCCCTTTTTCCTTTTCCTATTTCTTCTGGTAAACTGTTACTCTGAGCAACATGTCTGAAATCTTTCTGGCGTAATCGTAAGAATCAGGGTGAAGAGGGGCCTCCAGGGTTGCCCAGCTTTGTGGCAGGCTGGTGCCCTGTAACATTAGGCAAGCTGCATTCCTGGTGGCTCCAAAAAGTTTTAACTGAAACAAAAGAAAAGATAGAAAGGTGCATTAATGTAAGGATTTGCCCCTAAGGTGCCTGTCTTAATTAGCAGCTAACAAAATCTTTAATATTATCTCCTTCTTTTTATTATAGAGGAGACCCAAAGAGCCAAAGAAGCTGTGAGAGTCCACAATCACCAGTTCTTGCAATCTTGTAGGAAAAATTTCAGATGAGTCCTACAGAATAGCAAGCAGGAATTTATTACAGAATACAGACATTCAGGACAAACACTAAATGGGCTGCCTCCAGAAAGAACAGCATAGCCCTTACAGAGTCTGGGGTTTTTAAGGATTTGGGGTCCTTTTGTTCTTGTTCTATTCTCTCATACCTCCTGAAGCAGTTTATTACCCCTTTGGCCCTCAGCAAATTTTCTATGTGAAGATCTTGATGTCCTAGTTACAAGGGGTGGGGTGTGACGTGCTCCTGAAACATTGGTTCCCTTAAGGGTTTATAATTAACTGTGACTGGGGAAGATCTGGCATATCAGTTCTCATTTTCCAGATATTTGGTTATTTGGGTAAGTGTCCCTATTATTCCCAGTCCAGTGACCTATGGACTGTCTTTGATGTATGCCTGATATCCTTTCTGTAAATTACAGCCCTTCATTGTCCTTCTTCCCCTGCCCACCTGTTTATGGCTGACTAGCTCTAAACAATCCTCAGAACCAATGTATCACAGTATAAGAAAATTATCTTCGGGCTGGGGTGGTGGCTCAGTGGTAGAGCGCTTGCCTAGCATGCGTGAGGCACTGGGTTTGATCCTTAGCACCACATATAAATAAATAAATAATAAAGGTCCATCAACAACTAAAAAAAATATTAAAAAAAAAAAGAAAGAAAATTACCTTCCCCAACTGCTTTCTATTGGTTAAAAGGATCTCTGAAGAGTTGCCTAAAGAGTGGTAGGAAAAGGAAGTGGCCAAGAGCCTGGAGCCTTCTACCCTGGGTATTTATCCCCTTCTCTCCTTTTCCTTGTGGCTCCTCTTGCGGTACATTAGATCGAGTAACTTATATCTCTCAGCAGTATGATCTCGTAGACTTGAATAACAAGATACCCAGGTTAATTACAAATTGTGTTCGGTTATTGCTAGTAATAGAAACCCATCCATAGTGATTCATAGTGTAACAGACCGAATTTGCCCCTCACCCATAAAGAGCAAATTCCTCCTGCTGAGAGTGAAACCTGAAGGACTGCAACTCCCCTGCTCTGAAAAGAAACTAGGAGTGGAGAGCCTCCTTTGCCCAGGCCTGTCTAGCACAGGCCAACTAAATCTGCACATGAACATTTCCTTTCTTTTGTTTTACTTCACTGCCCCTGCTTCTTCTCCTTTAGAAGTTCTACTAACCTTTAGAGATTTCTAAGATGGAATTTTAAAATCATAGGTATCTTCTATCTTCCTTCAAAGCTGGCTTTGAATAAAACCTATTTTTCTTCCCATTTAACTCCTAATATTTCTAGAGCAGAGAGCATCATAGCCTAGTCTCTTCCTCCTTGGGCCAGTATTGGAGTGACTCAATAACAATAAGGGTTAATTTCCGCCAAATGTGGTTGTCCAGGGAAATAGGCAATAAAGGGCTAATAAAACAGCTGTGGAGATAGGCTTGCTTTTTCATTATTCTTAGCATGCTGTTTCTACCTTTAAGATCAAAAGATGGTAGATTGGAGGTTCAATCATCAAATCTGCTTTCCAGGTAAAAAATGACACTTCAACTGAGCTTTCCCCAACTCCTACCTATTGACCTCTGCTTGTATCTCAATTGATCAGAGTCTTAGAACATGTCTATATCTGTGTTAGACTTCTATAGGGAGACAGAGCCAACAGAATATGTTAGAGGGGATTTATTAGGGATTGTTTCACAGGATCATGAAGGTTGATGGGTAGCACAATAGGATATCTGTCAGCTGGAGAAATAGAGATGTCAGTAGGATGTCTCCATCCAAGTCCAGAAGCCTCAGAACTAGGAAAGCTGATGGGATAGCCTTTAGTCTGAGGCCAAAGGACATTTTGTGCAAGTCCAAGAGTACAAAAGCAGAAGAATGTGGAGCTCTGACATAAAAGGGCAGGAGGGAAAAGCATCTCCCTTACTGCCTGTTCCTTTTCCATCCTGGGCTCCAGCTAATTTGTCGGTAATGGCCCACACCGAAGGCAGGTCTTCTCTACTCAGTCTACCAAGCCATACTCTGATCTCCTTCACACAAACACCTTTACACCCAGAAACCATGCTTTACTAGCCGTCTATGCATCTCTCAGTACAGTCATATTTAACTGTCATGTTATCCAACTACGTAGGCTAGAAAATGTAATCCTTGCCTGGTGTGGTGGCATAGGCCTGTAATCCTAGTGACTCGGGAGGCTAAGGCAGGAGGATCGCAGTTCAAAGCCAGCCTCAGCAATTTAGGGAGGTCCTAAGCAACTCAACAAGACTCTGTCTCTAAATAAAATACAAAAATGTGCTCTGGTTAAGCACCCCTGGATTCAATCCCTGGGTACAAAAAAAAAAAAGAAGAAGAAGAAGAAAAGAAGAAGAAAATGTAATACTTTTTTTTTTTTGGTACTGGAGATTGAATTCAGGGATAATTGACTACTGAACCACATCCCCAGCTCCATTTTTTGTATTTTATTTAGAGAGAGGGTTTCACTGAGTTGCTACCTTTAACATCAAAAGATGGTAGTTTAGAGGTTCAATCATCAAATCTGCTTTCCAGGTAAAAAATGACACTTCAACTGAGCTTTCCCCAACTCCTACCTATTGACCTCTGCTTGTATCTTAGCACCTCACCATTGCTGAGGCTGGCTTTGAACTCGCAATTCTCCTGTCTCAGCCTCCCAAAGTGCTGGAATTACAGCGGTGCTCCAGCTGAATTGCCAGCTGAAAATGTAATCCTTTACTTAAGCAAATTACCATCCTATATAAAAGTGGATTTGTGTTACAAAGGAAGCAGATTTTTTAAAAACTCCAAATTTTTCCCAGTTTCTGCATTCAGATTAAAATTCAGGCTCTCTTGGTGATGTCTTCACCATCATCAGGTGTGTGAGAGACCTCCCTGTTATAGAGACCTAGCACCTAAAAGGCAAGCTATTTAATATACAATAGTGGAGAAGGAAAAAACAAACCAATAGTAATAACTCTAATTTATAAAATGATTCAAACTATGAAGGAAGACCAAAGATTCCTTCCCTGGCAGTAAAATTTCTTTGCTGATTCATTGACTCCAGCTGGTCTTGCTCTCTGGGAAGATTTCCCTTGTCTGTTGTCCTCTTAAATTCCTGGCTCTGCCCTATAAAGGGGTTCTTCCTTGTCTGGTATGCTCTAGAGCTGTATCTGAGAAGGGTAATGGGGAGGCTGCCCTTCCTACACAGCTTTCCCAGCCCACTTGTTGCTGGTACAAGTTGGGAAATATAGTGATTGTTCTAGAGTTCAATAATCTGTTTGCTATGACCTTGTTTTTCTTGTTTGGTAAGAACTAAGTAGCTTTCTAGTCTATTTGCTTCTATTCAAATCCACATTTGAATACCTACAACGAAAAATATTGCCTAGAGCAGAGGTGTCATTTGGAGAATTAGGGGTCACAGAGACACATTCAGAGAGATAGAAATCAAGCAAATGATTATAACCCAAAAAATGGGGAAAGAAAAACAGAGCAAACCCAAAGAAATGAGAAGAAAGGAAAGAGCAAAAAAAAGAAATCAATAATAGAAAATATTAATAGAAAAATTTAACAAAATAAAACTAAAATCTGTTTTTTTTTTTCTTAAGTTATTTGATAAACTCTCCTTTTGGATTGAGTCCTCTAAACTTTTGACTATTTTCCAGTCTTCTGACAAAGTTGATTCTGATAGTTTTTGCTCATTTCTTTTGGTGTTTCCACAAAGTGTAATGGACTATGAGCTCCCTCCTCCAACATTGGACTAAATTCTGGAATTGCCAATAATTTATTAAATGACACTAGCTTCCTCAAAATACCTTACAATGAAAATATATAATATTCAGTGCATACAATGTAGTGAGGGAAAATATTCACTGACTACTCTTGGCTCTGTATTAAGAGGATAAGGAGCTAATATTTTTTGAGTAGCAGTCATATTCTAAGCACTGTGCCAGGAATTTTATATGGACTTCACTGATCCCAAAAAGAATTCTTGGGCCAGGCCTGGTGGTGCATGCCTGCAATCTCAGCCAAATTGGGAAGCTGAGATAGGAAGATCATAAGTTCAAGGTCAGCCTTGGCAACGTAGCAAGATCCTGTTGAAAAATGAAAAATAAAATAAAACAAATAAAATAAATAAAAAGGGTTAGGGATGTATATCGGGGTAAAGTGCCCCTGGGTTCAATCCACAGTACTCCAAAAAATAATAAGACAAAGAATCATAATAATAACTCTTGGATGTGAATCAAGCTGTATTTCAAAGATTTGAGCCATTTACTTCTGGCACACACCATATGCCACATACAGTTGTTTTTCATAGTGGCCTATGTTTTTATAGTTGAAGTCTTAAAATCTGAAGACAGAAACATCATCTTAGTTGTAGCATTCACTCACTCAACAAATATTTCTTGAAAGAAGGAAGCAGCTACTTGAGAAAAGATGTATGGTGGCAGGTATAAGGAAACTCTTACTTGTATAAGATTCAACTTAGTTCTCTCTGTGGATGCAAGTTGCCCAATGCGTACACCCCCAGTCCCTCATTTTCTTTTCCTTTGCTCAAATTCTTGCCTTGATGATTTTTCTCAATACCTTTGCTTCTCTATTATTGAGGACAAGAATCCATGTAAACAATAGCAAATATTTAGCCAAGCATGGTGGCACATGCCTCTAATCCCAGCACTTTGGGAGGCTGAGGCAGGAGAATTGCGAGTTCAAAGCCAGCCTCAGCAACAGCAAGGCGCTAAGCAACTCAGTAAGACCCTGTCTCCACATAAAACACAAAATAAGCCTGGGGATGTGGCTCAGTGGTCGAGTACCCCTGAGTTCAATCCCAGTATCAAACAAAAAACACACAAAAAACAAATATTTACTGCCAGGAATATGGCTACAGATAACAAATGGGCTTTTCCACTGAAGAACTTGGGGAAACAGACAAATAAAATTATAATTGAATAGAATATGTGTTAAGGAAGAAAAATGCTATAACATTTGAGTGCTAAGCAAACCTAAAATTTTATTTAGAAAATAGTCAATCTGAAAAAAAGTTTCCAATTAATAAGATGTTCAGAAAATAGATTAAGGGAGGAGATGAGTCTCAGACTTTATAAAAATATCCACGAGACAATTTTCACTTCCAAAATACATAAGCATAAGTTTTAGAGTCAAAAACCTAAGTTGGAAGCCTGACTCACCGCTTTTTAACTAGAGGACATTTAGCAAGTGCATTAATTTCTTTCAGGCCCTGTTTCTTCATTTGTAAAACAGAATTAGTAATTCTTAATTCACAGGATATTTTTTGTGAAGATTCAATTAAATGAGATAATAAACACATTTAGTATAGAGCTTTCCACACAGTTGCTCCATAAATGGTAACTAGTTTCTCCCTTTAGACTTAGAGGAGGTATTATAGAATAAAACCTAGTCTGAATGCTGCTTTGCTTGAACTGTCCCTTTCCTGATTTTTTTCAGTTAGAAAATGTTGATTTGAACCAATGTGATTTCTGACCTCTATATTTAGCTTCATGGGACATATCTTATAACTCTAAAGCACTTGTTGTGGGCCTAGTGAAGCAGCTGGACATAGATTTGTTGAGTAAAATGAGACAGGGCCAACCAGGAAGGATGGAAGTTTGAAGCTGTATGTGCCCATTTTGTGAAAGAGCAGTAGGTTGAGAGGTGGGAAGAAAAAGCCAGAGGAGAACAGAATGAACCACAGCCATAAGAAGTCTAGACAGGAAGGTGGCACTTAATGTCTAAGAACAGACTAACAAACAACAAATGACATTAATATTCAGAATAGATCATTGAATTTCAAGAACATTCAGCCAGACGAACTGATTGTTCATTCATAGGGGCAAAGTACCTAGGTCCAGAGGGCCTACATGCGGTCAATATTCTGAGAGTCAGGCAGGTGGGCATGAAGTGGAGCTGAAGATCAGGGATAAACCCTCCATCTGAGGAGGAGTCTGGAGATTAATAAGAATAATACCAGACAGTTTACAAATCAGGGTTTCAAGTGAAAGAGAACAAAACAGTGATATAACTATTGAAACTCAGACTAGACACTACTTTGGCACTACTGACCCTTTGGAATTGATACTTACACATAGTCATGTGTGTGAAGCTTTCAGAGAGCTTTCCAGAGAGCTTCTGAATGAAGGTTATAAATAAGTCTGGCCTAATGTCCCCATTAATGTGGTTTCCAGTGTGAGACTTGGCAATGAAAGAGGTGATTTTTAAGGGAGCTGAGGATGTTTAGACAGTGTGGTCTTTATCTCAGGAACAAGGCTAAAAGTAAGCTAAAGAAAACAAGGTCTTAAAGTGATATAAAAATAACAGAACTATTAGAAGAAACACCTTTTTCAACAAGTATCATTTGTTGTTAACATTAAATACCTCCAGAGAACTTATCACAATCTCAGAATGAGTCTGTAAGCCTATGGGCTCTGAACACATGCTGTGGAGTGCTGTACTTCCATCTCTACCTCTGTGTTACAGAAAGAACCTTGCAAATGTGTATAACGGCTCCCTACTCCCTTTGCTGGTTAAAACGTTCATGAGCTGCCAGGAGTGAAGGACATCTGTCAGGAGTGACACTGCTTCTGCTTTTTCATAACACATCTATTTGCACATCATTTTCTCTCCAGTGGCTGAGTAATACAATGATTTTAGGAAGGACCAGCTAAGAAAAGTTTTGTATTAAAGATGTCTTTCTTGGGCTGGGGTTGTAGCTCAGTGGTGGAGTGCTTGCCTCGCACATGTGACTCACTTGGTTTGATCCTCAGCACCACATAAAAATAAATAAGCAAAATAAAGGTATTGTCCATGTACAACTAAAAAAATTTTTTAAAAAAGATGTCTATCTTGTCAAAAACCTGATCCTTCATTTTTCATTATTGTCATTCCACACAACAGGGATCAACCTTTGATGTACCATATATAAGAATCATTTTTATGTTTTTATTATGTTACAATAAAGACAGAAAATGTTTAAAATTGTTTGAGAATAACTGTAAGAAATATATAAGCAACTTAATTTTATATCTAGGAAGATAATGTTTTAAATAGTAAACTATAGGTTCTCTATTCATAACATTTTATAACATTTTCCTAAGCATTCATTGGCAATCTTCCATTAGCATGTCATTTCGACCATTTGCAAGCTACAATTTTAATTCTGAAAGTTAAAGGTTTGAGAATATGTTTTAAGAAATACACAGAAATACACATTGTGGCTCAGTGGTAGAACGCTTGCCTCGCATGCGTGAGGCACTGGGTTCGATCCTCAGCACCACATAAATAAAATAAAGATAATGTGTCCATCTGCAACTAAAAAACATGTTTTAAAAAAAGAAATACACAGATAGCATATATTAATTGGCATTAAAAACTAAGCATTTCTGGACTAAGTAAAATTGTGTGAGAAAAAATTATGGAAATGAATTAATTTCAGGAAAAGTAATTCAGAGTTAGAGAATTAATGATGATAATAGAGTGAGATTAAAAATAAATTTTAAATTAATAATAGCTATGATTTTTTTTGAAGGACTAGGAATCAAACCCAGGGCCTCACACATGCTAATCAAGTGCTCTACACTGAACTATATCCCCAGTCTAATAATAGATACTAATTATGTGTTTAACTGTTTTAATTCACATACATAAAAAATTAAATTATAAATGACATCTCAAACGTGATTACTGTTGAAAAGTGGATAAGAAACCCTTTCTACATCTGTAAATAAAATTTCTTATTATTTCATACAATGAATAGCTCTCTGATACATTTTTTTGCATAGTAAATTCCCATGTTCTGAACCATGCGAACTCAAAAACCTGACCACATCAGAAGCTGTTTGGACCAGAGATATGCCCTGCTCTGAGGGCAGCTGACTTGTATTCTTTTCAGTGACCTAGAAGGTGGTCATGCAAACAGTGTATCAAAATTGGAATATTCGGTCTGGGGTTATAGCACAGTGGTAGCGTGCTCGCCTAGCACACGTGAGGCACTGGGTTTGATCCTCAGCACCACCTAAAAGTAAAGAGATTCTGTCTGCCTACAACTAAAAAATAAATATTTTTTAAAAATGGGAATATTCTATGTATATTCAACATGCTGAACTATTTAGATTCTTTCCCTTAACAAATTTCAATGTGACACATAAAGAGAGAGCATGTAGTTGATGATGGTAAACAGAAGCCAAACACAGAGAGAAGGAAGAAAGCACCAGGAGGCCAGGAGATGGCAGAAGAGCTCATGGGTAAACTAAGAATGGAGAAAAGTGGATGAATTAGAAAGTAATAAAGGAGGACAAATCAACATAATTTGATTACTCTTACATGTGGTAGATGAGGGCTCTGGAAGAATCAAGTCTGTTAGAATCAAGTCTGTTTAATTATTTAGCCAACTAGATGGATGGTGGTGCCTTTCTTTGAGAAACACATATATAAAGAGAGCTATCTCCTTTTTCAAGGAGAAACGAGGTGCTAATGAGACTTCTAGGTAAAGACATCCATAGGAAGTTGAATGTTCATGCCTGGATCTTAATTAGATAAGCACTCTGGAGTTATAATTGTGTAAGGGCTTGACATCATGACTTTCAGACATAGCGAGGTAACTGTTTCTTGTTTTATACCCATAGTGCTGAGTTCAGTAATACACTTGGAGGGGCTGTGTTCGTCTAGGGAAGTTGAGCATAAATGATTTTTTCATATCTAATTACCCTCTGTACTGTACAATATTGTACATTATATAACTGTGATTGATGAGCTAGCCTGCCTAGGTAAAGTGGTGTCCAGAGAAGGCTAGGTATTAGATCAATCCAGATTTATGTATATAAGCCTGGTACTAGAGGAGAAAATTAAGTTTCCAGAAGGTCTGCATATTTGGAAGGTTTAGAATCTTGCACTTGCATTACTCAGCTGATATTGCAACTAATTCTTTTGTGTATTCCTTAGATAGGTAAACCCAAGTGGTGTCTGTGTTGGGTATTACGGTTAATCTGAAACTTCCACTGGTATTCGTCAGCATGGGAATTATACAGGGTAATATAAGTAGAGCAATAGTAATTGAAGCCATTCATGCACATATCAGTAAAGAGAATAAATTGAAAAGTGAGCAGAGAATAGAATTTTGTAAAACACTAATATCTAAGGAAAGAAAAGTTTAAAAGGAGCATAAGTGAATGATACTAGAATCTGAGAGATTGAACAATTAGAAAAGTACTATTTGTATTTTATCATTAAAATAAGAGAGGTATTTCACCGTGTCATTAAAGTCAGGTGCATTGGCATACACCCATAATCCCAGCAACTAAGCAGGTTTAAGTAGAAGGATGGCAAATTTCAGGAGAGCCTCAGCAATTTAGTGAGAGTGTCAGCAACTTAGCAAGAACCTGTCTCAAAATTAAAAAGATAAAAGGGATTGGGGATGTATCTCAGTGGTAAAGCACCTCTGGGTTTAATTCCTGGTACAAAAAAACCCACAAAAAAACAAAAAACAAAAACAAAAAAACAAAGCAACCCCAAAAAACAAAAAACAAAAACCCAGAATGACATTAGACAAGTTTTTTCTTATTACATATGGATATTTGCTTCTTGTTAATACATTTTTAAATAGATAAATTTTCTAAAAGATTTATACCAAGGGCTCAGAAAAAGACATGGATTTCGTGATTTTCAACTAGAAGGTTGAATATCAGGAACAAAACTCACTGATATAATTAAGTCTGGTTAGAAGTTAAAGAGTGCGATGACCATCAGAGTTTTCTTTTGACTGTTTCTAACCCCCAGCACCAATAATGATAATGATGATAACAAAAAATGAAGAATAAAAAACCACTCAAAACTTAATGTGTGCCAGGCATTGTGCTTTATCTGCCAATATCTCATTTAACCTCTTAACTACCTCATAAGGAAGGTGTATTTTCTTCTTTTAAAGATGTTGGAGAGGTTATATAGTAAGGATTAGTGAAGACTAGAGAGCTCCAATTAAGTCATTTACTAGTTACCCAGATAGTAACCAACAGAGTTGAGAATTACACTCAGGGCTTTTTCACTTCAGAACCTGGAGCTTAATTACCTTGCGTTAATGCCGTGAGAAACATTGTTAATGGTAATAAAAGGTTAATTTTATCAGGCAATTAATGTTGTAATTTTCAAATAAAGAGATTTTGTAGCTACAGATTTTTACCCCTATGCCAACATTTACAGAATTGCTACAATTTTGACAGTATTAAGTATTTTTAAAAAATATATTTTTAGTTGCAGATGGACACAATACCTTCATTTTATTTTATTTTTATGTGGTGCTGAGGATCGAATCCAGTGCCTCTCACATGCTAGGCAAGCACTCTACCACTGAGCCACCCCAGCCTCTCAGTATTAACTATTTTTTGACACGCTGGAGAACAAAATATGTATCTGGATATTTGTTTTTTAAAAATTTTACTTGTTCTTTTTAGTTGTACATGACATATTATACATGTATAATTATACAAGTATTTTAAAATATTATACATATATGGAGTATAACTTCCTATTTTTGTGGTTGTACATAATGTGGACTTACACTGGTTGTGATTCATATATGAAAATCGGAAAGTTATATCAAATTCATTCTATCTTTCCTATTGCCAACCCACTTCCTTCCCGTCATTCCCCTTTGTCTAATCCAATGAACTTCTGCCCCACACCCCAATCAGTGTGTGTTAGTATCCGAATATCAAAGAGAACATTTGGCCTTTGGTTTTTTTGGAATTGGCTTATTTCACTTAGCATGACAGTCTCCAACCCATCCACTTAGCAGCAAATGCCATAATTTCATTCTTTTTATGGCTGAGTTTTATTCCATTGTGTATCTGTACCACATTTTCTTTATCTATTCATCTGTTGAAGGGCACCTAGGTTGGTTCCATAGCTTAGCTATTGTGAACGGAGCTGCTATAAACATTGAGGATAAACCAAGTCACTATAGTACACTGATTTTAAGTCCTTTGGGTATATACCAAGGAATAGGATAACTGGGTCTAATGGTGGTTCCATTCCTAGTTTTCTGAGGAATTTCCATACTGCTTTCCATAGTGGTTGCACCAATTTGCAGTCCCACCAGCAATGTATGAGTGTACTCTTCCCCACATCCCTACCCACATTGTTAGTTACATCCTTTTTAAAAAAATTTTTTAGTTGTCAGTGTACCTTTATTTTTACTTATTTACATGTGGTGCTAAGAACCAAACCCAGCGCCTAACACATACTAGGCAAGTGCTCTACCACTGTTAGTTGTAGTCTTGATAACTGCCATTCTGACTGGAGTGAGATGAAATCTCAGTGTAGTTTTAAATTGTATTTCTCTAATTGCTAGAGATGTTGAACATTTTTTCATGTATTTGTTGACCATTCATATTTCTCCTTCTGTGAAGTGTCTGTTCAGTTCCTTTGTTCATTTATTGATTGGGTTTTTCTTTTTGGTGTTAAGTTTTTTGAGTTCTTTGTAGATTCTGGAGATGACTGTTCTATCTGAGGTGCAGGTGCAAAGATTTTCTCCCATTCTGTAGGCTCTCTGTTCATGTTCTTGATTGTTTCCTTTGCTGTGAAGAAGCTTTTTATTTGACACCATCCCATTTATTGATTCTTGATTTTACTTCTTGTGTTTTAGGAGTCTTGTTGAGGAATTCAGTTCCTAAGCTGACATGATGAAGATTTGGACTTACTTTTTCTTTTAGTAGGTGCAGGGTCTCACGTCTCATGCCTAGGTCCTTGGGGATATTTGTTTTTGCTACTGAAAGGCAAATGATTCTGCTAGCTCCCAAGTGTAGCTAATTCTTTAACTTGAAGAATAAAAAACTATTTTTACCTCTGGTAACTTGCTTGGTATTGGCATAAAACCATGTACTGTTTCTTGGACAGTCAAATCTCTCTAGGCATATATAAATATAAGACTATTTTATTTATTTATTTTTTGGTACCAGGAATTGAACCAGGGGCACGCAACCACTGAGCCACATCTCCAGCCTCCCACCCCCTTTTTGTATTTATTTAGAGACAGAGTCTTACTGAGTTGCTTAGGGCCTTGCTAAGTTGCTGAGGCTGGTTTTAAACTCGAGATCTTCGTGCCTCAACCACCCGCTGGCATTACAGGTAAGCGCCACCGTGCCCGGCAATACAAGGTCAGTTTTGTGCAGTGCTGGAGATCAAATCCAGCACCAGGGATATCTCTGCAAATGCTCTCTCAAGGAGCTACGGACTTGATGTATGCTAATATCATGTATGCTAATATCACTAAGTTATGTACTCAGCACTCTTTATATTGAGACAAGGTCTCATTAAATTGCCCAGGCTGGCAGGGAACCTTGGATCCATCCTCCTGCTTTAGCCTCCTAATAGCTGAGCTCACAGGCATACCCCATCCATGCCTGTTTGTACATTTTGTTTTTAGCTAGTGAATTCAACTGCATTCTCTTCAACTCTATATAATAGAGATTTAATAGACTCTAGCTGGGCCCATGCCTGTAATACCAGTGTCTGGGAAGGCTGAGGCAGGAGGATCACAAGTTCAAAGCCAGGCTCCGTAATTTAGTGAGGCCCTAAGCAACTTAAGGAGACCCTGTTTCAAAATAAAAAATGAAAAGAGTTGTGGGTGTGGCTCAGTGGTTAAGTGCCCATAGAGTTCAATTCCTGGTACCAAAAAAAAAAAAAAAAAAAAAAAAAAGAGAGAGAGAGGCTCTAAAGATGATAATTGCATCAATCATGCCAAAGCTATAAAAAATAAAAAATAAAAAATTTAGAACAAAAGTTGGCTACACAGGGAAAGACACTGAAAGAGAGCTTGGATTTAGATTACTGGTCCAATTAATAACTCATTAAAAAAAACTCGTTGGTACTTCAAGAAAAATGTGTTATCTGAGTCCCCCCCCCTAAATTTACAGGCTTTTATGCATAAAACTTATACCATAGGAGTTGCCAACCTTACAGGTTGTGTATTAGGCACAGATGATCTGAACTGCTGTTCTATTACCTCATCTGTCAACATTATCATCCTTGCTTTGCTTACCAGAAGGAAAAAACCTGAAATTATTTTACTCCCTGCTCAGCAACTGAGAAATGCCTTGGGCAAAAGTAGATTTAACTGGATCTTCAGAGAAACAGACAAAGATTTTAGCTTTTACTTCACATTTGGCACCTCAGATTTAATAAAGGCTTTTATGTTACCTTCTTATTTAAGCCTCAAAACTCTGACTTTAAAAGGGTATTCATTCTCAGTGAGACCCTGTCTCTAAATAAAATACAAAATAGGGCTGGGGATGTGGCTCAGTGGTTCAGTACCCCTGAGTTCAATTCCCAGTACCAAAAGAAAAAAAAAGGGTATTCATTCAACAAATTTTACTGCTTACCTACTACGTGCTAGATACTGTTGCTGGCTCTGGCAAAACACTAGGGAAGAAAACAGAAAAGTAGGGGGAAAAATGCGAAGCCCAAATCACATGACACTTTTCTTTTAGTCGGGGAGAAACGAGTGTTAAAGAGGACGGGGCAGACTGGAGGAATTTTGTCTTTTGAGTGACTTGGGAGCAGAGGGTTTGGAACCCAGGCCAGTTTAATTTACCATTTTACAGATAAAAAAATAAATAAGAGACGACTTCGCAGTAGTTGCACTGGTGGCAACTCCATGGAGGGCTTGCGAAAGAAATTAACAGGAGGTAGGCGTTGATTTTGGGTCATTAGCCCAGAGATTCGAGGAAGCAGAAATGAAGAGTGATAAAACAAATTAAAATCAACTCAAAAGGAAGCAAACTGGTCACACCCAAACAGAATGTCAGACCAACATACGCAGAGCTACGCCAAAGAGTACCCTAGAGAGAGTACTCAGACGTTTGTCACCAGAAAGGAAACACGTAGACGCCACAGACTGCCCACGGTCTACTAGGACGCCGGGGGTGTGGCTGGCGCGGGCGCTGCCACCCGGAACCGGACCTTCAGGAGTGCGGCCCTGCTCCCCGCCCTGCCAGCTGCTGACCGCTCGGGTTGGCCGCGGCGGGGGCGGTGGCCGCGGTGCCCGGAAGTGCGGCTGACGTGTCCCGGCCGCGCGCGGAATTGTGGGCGCCTCGGCTAATGGCGTCGGCGAGTCTGGGGAGTCTGGGGAGTCTGGGGAGCCAGAGCTGAAGCTTCTTGCCAGGTTGGCTAGTGTCGCCCGTTTTAGCTTGGCCCCGCAGCCGTGGGACGGCCGTGCCCACCTTGTGGGCTCCTGTGCCAGCGCTGGCGGAGCCTAGCGAGATTGGGCGACTGCGGGGGCGCCTCCGAGAGGAGCCGGGAGTGTTAGAAGGAGGCTGCGGGGGGCGCTCGGGCACGCTCCGGGTTCGCTGCCCAGGCCCGGCCGAGCCCCTGCGGAGCCCGAGAGGCGGGGTGTGGAAGGGCTGGAGGCGCCCCAAGGAGCTGACAGTGCCAGAGCTTATTTGTGCGGCTCTGAAATTAGCTCGGACCTTGGGTGATCATGTCCAGCACCAACAGCCCCGAGGCGGTGAAGAAGCTGCTAGAGAATATGCAGAGCGACTTGCGGGCCTTGTCGCTGGAGTGCAAGAAGAAATTCCCACCTGTCAAGGAGGTAAGCTTCAGGCGACGTCGGGAGAAGACGCCGAGAGCTTGCTTGGTCCTCTTAGACCCAGTCCTTCTCCCTCAGCCTCCAGTCCTGTCTTAATTTTCATTTGTCTCTCACCTTTGCAGGTGATTTGTACCGACTTTTTAAAATAGTGTTGGAGAGGTCTGAGGTGATTTGATTTCTCCTACTCTCTTGTCCTCCTGATTTAGGAATGAAGTTGATGGAGTGAGCCAATTCAGTAATTCAGCTTTTCTGGTCTTTTTCAAACTCGGAACTGGCCAAGCCAGAATTGAAAAACTTATGTCTGTTTCTCGTTCCTAAGAATTAATATCACTGTTGTGAAATCTATGCTTCTCACGTATATAGTGTATCACTCAATTGGAAACTGCTTTTCTTATGTGTGTGTCATTTGGCTTAACCCTTTTCAGTCCCATGAACTATTAATGAATTATCCAGATCCACGTAATTTATAGACAATGTTGAATACCTGCAGGAACCATGTTAATTAAACCATGTTGTTATGAGTAGTACTGTGGTGGGACATTTGGGCTTGGAGTCACTAAGCAAATGGACCTGAATTTAAGTTCTAGCAGTACTACGTCTTTCTTAGCTCCATGGAGCTTCACAAATTTTTTTCAGCGGTAAAATGTGATTATATAAGATTATGTGTGGCAAAGTCGTCAGATTAAAAGGATGTTATTAGATAGCTCGTTAATAATTTACACAAATTACATCTCCAAATAGTTCCTGAATTGAAATTTTAAAATTTAGTCACTATTGGCTTTTTTAAAAAATTGAGGTGTCAGTTATTTTAAATTTTTAAAAATCTTCAACTTCCTTTATAATTTTTTTGAAATAAGGTATTTCAGTGATGTCGTAAAGGTAATTATTTAATTTTTATTCCTATTAAATGTAGTTTTGAATACCTGCAGTTTCACTTATTATTTGCCCTAAAAATTCACCAAGGGGTTTTATACTTTTGTATTTATTTGAATGTTTTATCCTTATAAATATTCTGTAATCAGAACTTGATTGATAAAGCTTAGATTTTAGGCTTCTAAGCAATCTTAACTTTTTTTAAAGTGCTCTGGTTCCAAACTGCTTCTTGTATTTCTGTAATAAAGTAGGAAAACACTACCTAATACCACCTAATTAGATGTGCCACTTTTGGGATGATAGTTGTTACATATGTTTTCTTTCAGTAAGTAGTTTGCTTTGATACTGATTTTCATTATTTGCACTGTATCATTTGTTGAAAGTTATAAAATGTAATTTTGAAGAATTGGGCTGTTTTAAAGAATTTTAAAGAATTCTTATTATTTTTAATATTTTAGTTATAAATGGACACAATACCTTTATGTTATTTGTTTATTTTTTATGCAGAGCTGAGAATTGAACCCAGTGCCTCACACATGCTAGGCAAGCACTCTATCACTGAGCCCCAGTCCCAACCCCAAGAATTATTATTTTTAATTGTGAAGAAAATGCTTCCATTGAGAAAATTTCAAATCCTGTTTTGTAATTTCAGCAGTAAGTTATAGAACTTATTGTTCCCAGTTCTAAGAATTCATATAAAGACTGGTTCCTTTATATTATAGGCCTTTGTGGGGTAATTTGGGAATTTAATTGCTATTTGTTACATTATTTCTATTGAATATGTTCCAAACAGGTCATTAGCAAAGGTCTAGAACTCCACCCATTCCTAATCCTAGGACTTTTCATTAAAGCTTATGAGCTTTTGCTTGAACACTAGCTAGAGAGATATTTAGTAATTACACCTAGTCTTTGTGATAATGGCAAGATAATTCTTATTATAATTTTGTATATAATATACATATTCTGTTAGGATTTGTTGAATGAAAGAATCTTGACTCCTTAACCAATGACACATGCTTTAGGAACTGAAAAATGACTTTTTTACAGCCTTAAAACAAGGTTGAAGTAATTAGCTAAATAGTGATTTTTTTTAAAGGAGAAAGCCTTGACTTTCATGAATATTTTAGTTTAATTTAAACTTCTTGGTAAATTAGTAGTAATGCTAAAATTTGGCTTTTGTTTTTTAAGGAACTGGTAGGTTTTGGGCTTTATTTTTCCCTTTGGGTGCTAGGTAGACCTTAAGGCAAAATCTTTCTAAATATAAGAAGCTTTTCCATTCAGTAGATTTCTTTGCTAGTTAACATTCTCCCAGTGTGTTTACAGGTGTTACCTGAAAAATTCTCATTCTGAACTACTCAAGAACTTATTACAATTTCTAATTGCATTCTACTTTGGAAGGGATACTTTTTAAATAAGTTAAGATGAAGTGAGACATTTTATATTTAGTCATTTCAAGTTTTTAATACACCTAGTCTTACACCTAGTTTTTAATAATTTCTACTTTTTTGGCCATGATACTTGACTATAAATCTTTTAATTTAATTAACAAGCTGAGTTTTAAGATTTCAAATTTGCTAGAAAAGCAAAAAGATTTATAGAAAAACAAAAGATATTGATAAAGAATAGTGTCTTATTTTTACCTTTGGACTTTTTTTTACCCCCACCTTATTATTTTCATTTATATATCTATTCTTTGAATATTAAATTATTTTTGTAGTGTCTATAATTTAAGTCTGCTATTTTATAATAAAGGTAATTATTAAATAATAATAGCAATAAATTCCTTCCTCCTTTTTTTTCCTAGTCCTTAAGTATATATATTCATGTTTCAGTGCTCCCCCTCCTTTGGCGCGGGGGGGTGGGGGGTGGGCAACTGAAGCAGCCAGTTTGTTTGGAAACATTTGTATAAGGTTTTTTTTTTTTTTTGCTTTAAAAATTATGTCAGACCTTTCTAAAGTCCCTTTTACATAATTAATAGTCAATGGCCTTAAGAGATAGTGACCTCTAAAGCTTTATGTTTGTGTATTTCTTGAATGAGAACCTTTGTTTATTTCCTATTTGTAGGCACTATGCTGTGGGAATAGGTAAGGGGGAGCCAGCCGAGCCTGGAAGTGTAATCTGAAAAAGTTTGTAATTTTTTTTTTTTTTTGTGGTACTGGGGATCGAAACACAGGGGTGCTTTATCACTGAGCTGTTATATTCTCAGTCATTTTTATTTTTTATTTTAAAACAAGGTCTCACTAAGTTGCTGAGGCTGGCCTTCAACTTACAATCCTCCTGCCTCAGCCTTCTGAGATGCTCAGATTACAGGCATGCACTATCATGCCCATTGAAAGTTTATAATTCTTGAGCTAAGTTTAGTAGTAGTATGAGTAGAAGATGTGTGGGGGAGGGGATCATTCTTGGCAGAGGAATTAGCCCGCGATTTTTTTTTGGTACTGGAGATTGAACTCAGGGCCACTCGACCACTGAGGCACATCTTCAGCCCTATTCTGTGTTTTATGTAGAGACAGGGTCTCACTGAGTTGCTTAGCGCCTTGCCATTGCTCAGGCTGGCTTTGAACTCGTAATTCTCCTGTCTCAGCCTCCCTAAGTGCTGGGATTACAGGCTTGTACCACTGCGCCTGGCTTAGCCCATGATATTTATATTCCATGTAAAATAAATTTCATACTGAAGATGATTGGGAGCCATTAAAGCTCTTTAAAAGAGAATAATGTCATCAGATTCCTATTTAGTAATATTACCATGACAGTATTGTTGGGAAGAATTAGGAGGTATTGAGATTGATGCAAAGACGGCAAATTTTCAAAAGTGGTGATTGCCTGTATTGAAGTAGTTGTAGAGATAGACAGGAGGTTGCTTGCATTGAGAGGAGTGGAAGGGAGAGTACAGATTAAAAAGATTTAGCAGGTAAAATTACCAGGGCACTGTGACCTTTTCTGTAATGGAAAGAGTGAAATGAGTAGTTTCTGGGTTGGAAAACTAGATGGATCACCAAGAGAAGGAAGGAGGAATATAGGAAAAGGAAATGTTTTGGGGGGAGAGAGTAGTCACAAATATATTAAGATTTATGACATCAAAGTGGAACTGACCAGTAGGTGCTTGAAAAAGATAGTTTGGCATTTAAGAAAGAAGTGGCTCTAGAATTTTAGACTTAGGATATCAGTAAATATGTGATATTAGAAACCATAGGAGTGAATGAGTTGGGTCAGGAAGAGTGTATCAGGACCAAAAAAGGAAATTTGGGAAAAAAAGGCCATTGGCCAGGTTAAGATTAAGGATACTGGAAAAAAGAGGGATACTTGCTAGAGCAAGGTCCCTGAGAAAGTTTGAGTTTTATAAATGAACTGAAGTTCAATCTGAGAAGGGAAACATTTTCTTAGGAAGGAAAAGATGGGTTGGATGTGATAAATTTGAAAGAGGAAGTTGGAAGTTGTGAATAGTTTTGTCCCATGGCCTCTGCTTTCTAGGTAGGATAGAAAAACTTTTTGCTGGAAGTAATTAGTAATAAGAGAAGTGAGAAGTGGGAAGTTAAAGGAGAGCAGTGAATCATTTTGGAGAAATGAAGGAAAAATTGACATAGAACACTTAAGAGTCTTAGCAGAAAAAGTGATTGAAATAATGGTGGATTGTGAGATCTCAGTTGGATTCCCAAAGAAGGAAACCCAATAGCTTTGATTGATTTGAAGAAGTGAGAAGGGTTAAGGGACTAGCAGCACCAATTTAATCAAAGAGCAATGGAGTTGGAGAGTAAGGAAGCTAGAAGGATGGAATTGGAACAATAGTAGGCATACTGAATTTCAGATTACCAAGTAGAGAAATACTAGAGGATGATGAAGTCCAAAGGAGTGGGTAGTAGAAGAGGAAAGGAGATGAAGGTCATTTGAATTGGGCTAGTTAGGATTAGGGTTTTGGATGGGTTTTTTTTTTTAATCTCTTCTTATTGCAGAAGCAGCAAGGTGTTTAAAAAGTATAAGTAGTCTTAGTGATGCACCTTAAGTTTCCCACTGCCCATTCAGCCCTGATGGAAATTGGTAGCAATTTTTGCCTTAAAAAAAAAGCAAAGGTTCCTTGTGGCAGAGTTCCTCAATATTCAGTGTTTTCCTTTGTTTACTGGTCATGGGAGACCTCTGGTGAGCGAAATGCCTTCTTACTATTTTACCATATTTGGAAATTGAGGCTCAGGTCATTGACTTTCCTGGATGGGTTAAGACCTCATTTTCAGTACCTTTTGACAGTGAAGAATGAGGGCCAGATAATCTTTACTTGCTTATTTGGGAATGGTTTTGATTTAGTGTTTTATAATGGACTGATATTTATTTTCCCCTTGGCATTGTTTTATTTCTCCCATAAGCACAATAGGATAAATTCGTGTTTATATATTGAAATATACAAATGGAAAAAATTGTTATGTTTACTACCTTCTTAGCTTTAGTGACATAGAAGAAATAAGACATTGTCTCTGACTTACAAACCAGAAAAGAAAACATTCTTCAAAAATTGAAACCTTTTCTTTTATTTCTTTTCTATAAGATAGCTTTATTTTCAACCATGTGCAAAGTAGAGTTTTACTATTAATGTTGTGATTTAATAGAAATATATTAGTCTCTTAAGTGTGAAGATTGGCAGGAAATACAAAAATAAATGAGAGACAGGTGTGGTAACACATGCCTGTAAGAAAGGAGAATCCTGAGTTCAAAGCCAGCCTCAGCAATGGAGAGGAGCTAAGCAACTCAGTGAGACCCTGTCTCTAAATAAAACACAAAATAAGGCTGGGGATGTGGCTCAGTGGTCGAGAGCCTCTGAGTTCAATCCCCGGTACCAAAAAAATTAATTTAAATAAAATAAATGGGAAACTTTATTTCATGAAGTTAACTCAAGGCTGAGTAAAATATATCCTTTCCACTAGGCTAGGAACTTTGTATCTTTTAACTCTAATGTGTCATGTCTTTTTAAGTATTTCATTATACAGATGAAGTTTGGAGAGGTTGAGTAATCTGTATAAGGTAGTGCAGCTGGAAAGTGAAGGAACGGGGATATCAATCCATATGCATCCATCTTTATTTTCTCTTTTTCTATCATATAATGCTACACATGCCTTTAAAACATGGTTAACTTGGTTTTGTTAATTTATTTATTTGTTTTTGTGTATGTAGTACTAGGGATTGAACCCCGGGGTACTTTATCATTTATACCCCAAGTCATTTTTATTTTTTATTTTGAGAGAGGGTCTCACTGAGTTGATGAGGCTGACCTTGGAATCCTCCTACCTCAGCCTCCAATTGCTGGGATTGTAGGCATGTGCCACTGTGCCCAGTTTAATTTGTTTTTATACTCATTTTACTCATCTGCCTTCATTATTGCCATTTTTCCATCCTGGAAGTTTCTCATTTTGACTCTTGTAACACTCTGCATTAACCATTTCTCCTTTCTTTCTCTCAGTATTTCTTCTCCTCTTCTTTTTGTATAAATTCTTATCCCAAGTTCTGTCTTAAGATGTCTTCTTTCTCCATGCTTATTCCCTTAGCACTGTCATGTACTCCCATGGCTTCTGGCCTTATCACAGTGCTGATCCTGCTTTACTCATTCTGCTTTCTTTGCTGTGTTTAAACTTTGTGTTTCCAGCTACCTGTCAAACACAACTATCAGAATGTCTTTTATATACTTCAAATAGAATGTCTTGTAATTAAACTTACATTTTCCTGAGAAAAACTTTATCCCCCCATATTTTTGTTTTATTTTGTTTTGCTGGGATCTATTACTGTTGCTTACCTCAGTCATTATTTGGCTATCTTTTCTCCCTCAGTTCTCCTCGTTCACTGTCAGCTGTTCCAACTACCTCTCCTTTTTTTCTGTTTTCCCAGTTATATCCTACTTGCAGGTTTTAACACTCTGCTTTTGACATGCATTAAAGGCATATGTAAGGCATATGTAGCTCAAAACTAATTTATATTTTACCACCAGACCAGTGTTTACTTAAAATAGCTCAGAAGCCCTCAATGGCTACTCTGTGCTTGTAAAATTCCTTGTACTAGCACTTAAGACCCTCTTGCTCTTCCCAACTTTCCTTTCTGGCTTCATCATATGCTCTTGTACTATAGTAAAGTGGATTGTCTGCTAGACTCTAGATATACCCTACTGCTTGCGTTTTCATGCTATGACTGCTGAGTTTCCTTCCACTAGCCTGGAATTGCCTCCCCATCTTTTTTTTTTTTTTTTTCTCTTTTGAAATTAAAATCCTACTTTTCTTTTTTTTTTTGGTACTGGGGATTGAACTCAGGGGTACTCAACCACTGAGCCACATCCCCATCCCTATATTGTGTTTTATGTAGAGACAGTGTCTCACTGAGTTAGTTGCTTAGCGCCTCGCCATTGCTGAGGCAGGCTTTGAACTCATGATTCTCCTGTCTCAGCCTCCCAAAGTGCAGGGATTATAGGCATGCGCCACTGTGCCTGGCAAAATCCTACTTTTCTTTAATCCCACTTTAAGTGTTGCCCATTGCATGAATGAACCAAATTTACAGATACTTTTTTAATTTCTTTCTTCATTTACTCATTCATTCATTCATGAAATAATTTTTTTTTAAG
>PVHX01000705.1:25827-64533 GCA_004024805.1 Geosciurus inauris
TTGCATTTAAATACATGTTATCAAACATAACAGAAAAAAAAACAAATTTTCAGAAGCTGTACACACTATTCACTGAAAATATTTGTTGAGGCAAATAGAAAAAAAAAATTATTACAATCATAATTTTTCTAACTTTGCACAAAATTATAAGCAGATTACATTCTTCATATTAAACATCTTTATATGCACTTTCAATGAATCATGAAATAATTTTTGAACACCTACTATGTGTCACAAAAAATAGTCAAGGAAACATTAGGCTTGCCAGTCTCATGTTTTCTTTCACTTTCTTAACTTTTGGTTAGGCTTATTTTTAGTTATTTCCTTATAACTTTTATTCTTATCTTCTGTTTATCTTAATTTATTCTTATCTTCTATTTAACTTAATTTTTTTTTCTTTTCTAAATGACTCCTTAAGGGTGAATATTGCATCTTGCTTATCCTTCTATCCACAGTAGTAAAAAAAAAGAAAGAAAAAAAATTAACAAAAGCCACCACATAGATATTTTTAGCCATTTACATGTTATCTGCATCTCAAATATATTAAAGAAAACTTATATGTTAAGGAAAATTGATATGTTAAAGAAAATTTATTTTACTTGTTTGTTAGAAACCAGAGATTTTGAGTAGAATACTATATAGGTATGTTTTTTCAAAACTTCAGGTATGTAATCCCATTTTTTCACTTCTATAAGGGGCTGGGGCTGTAGCTCGGTGGTAGAGTGCTTGCCTCGCACATATGACTGAGTTCAATCCTCAGCACCACATAAAAATAAATAAAGATATTGTGTTCATCTACATCTAAAATATATTTTTAAAAAAATGGAATAGGAGCCGGGTGCTGTAGCACATGCTCACAATCCCAGCGGCTCTGGAAGCTGAGATAGGAGAATCTTGAGTTTTCTCGAGCTCAAAGCCAGCCTCAGCAAAAGTGAGGCACTAAGCAACTCAATGAGACTCTGTCTCTAAATAAAATACAAAATAAGGTTGGGGATGTGGCTCAGTGGTCGAGTGCTCCTGAGTTCAATCCCTGGTACTCTCCTGACAAAAAAGAAAACAAACAAACAAACCCAGAATAGGAGCTTTTGTGAAGGGAAGTAGCATTTAAAAACAAAATTAAAAAAAAAAAAAAAGTAAATCACATAGTTTCAGTAGTAGGCATTTGTTAATTCCTTCCATAGCATCTATTCCTTTTTGCTACCTTTGTTTGTTATTCTGCACTCTACCCTCATTTTCAGCCCTTTGAACTTGGATGAATTTATCTCATTCCTATCTCCCGGGTACCTTGAGTAGCTTGGTCTAGTTGAAATTCTTCCCATCTCCGCCACCCCCACGTTTCTTCCTGCCCAAGTTGTATAATGTCAGCAAGTGCTCCTAGGAAGGAAAAGCTGCTTCTTTCTTTTTCAATCTACTGAGAGATACTCGTTCTCTCCTTCTAGATAGTGTCATGAAATTGTGAGGTATAGAATAGCTGCAACCATTTTTGTGCAAAGATTGGAAGCATCTTGGGGAGGCACCTATTCACAGAACAGGCCAGAACCAAGAGGGTGATAGAAGTGAAACAGCAGCCCTGATGGCATTGTGATTCTCTGGCTGTTTTCCATTAATGAGACAGTAAAATCACTTCTTTTCCCCTCATTATAAATGAGTTTAGATTTTTGTACTATTTAGAACTTTTCATTTATTCATGTAGAAACTATTATTATGTAGCTACTGTTTGAAAGGCATAGTGGCAGACATTAGTAATGTAGAGAGGTGAATGAGGTACATTTTTGTCCTCATGGCTTATAGTTAGAATAGAGAAACTGCTGGGCACTGTGGCTCATGCCTATAATCCCAGCAGCTCAGGGGGCTGAGGCAGAGGATTACACATTCAAGACCAGCCTCCATAACTTAGCGAGGTGATACCTTGTCTCAAAATTTAAAAAAAAAAATAAAAAAGGACTGGGGATGTGGCTCAGTGGCAAAATGTACCAAAAAAGAAAAAGTTTCTATTTTTTTTCTATTTTTATTATTGTTGTTATTATTGTTGTGTTGGGGATTGAGCCCAGGGCTTCATGCAATCTCAATCATGGAGCTATATCTACAGACCAAAAAAGTTTTCTTAGTTGTATTTATACATATTAAAGTTATTCAGTGACTGGGCAAATCTAAGATATCCACCCTACCCCTTTTAAAAGATGTCCCTACACTATTCAGTTTCCAGAAACACTAGTAGGGGTAGGTGCAAGGGAATAATTGGAAAGTTGAGAAAATTAATGTATAGAGGACAAGATTGTAGGCAAGACAAATCCATTTAGATTGAAAATAAGTTTGATCTGAAGTGTGGAAGTGGGATATGAGAGAAAAAGGACTACAAGATATGTTAACCAAATGGACTTTTTGTGGCTGGTTAAATACATAGGATGAGGAAGAAAGCCTAGATGTCTCTGGTCAGTGATTGGATGGGTAATGTAGCTGTTCAGAAAACAGATTATAGGAAGAAAGAACTTTGTTCTGGCTGAGGTTGGAATTTGGGGGTTGGGGAAGATGATGCCATCTTTTTTAGCATCTTAAATTTAAGGTACCTTTAAAACATTTTGGTTAGTTAAGTCCTGTAGTTTTGGAGACAGGTCAATAAAGGAATATAATTTACTGGGTGTGGTGGTGTTTACCTATAATCCTAGTGATTTGGGAGGCCCAAGCAGGAGGATCACAAGTTCAAGGTCAACCTCAGCAACTTAAGGAGGCCCTAGGCAACTGAGAGACCCCCTCTCAAAATAAAAACATAAAAATGGTAGCTGGGGATGTAGCTCAGGGATAAAGGTGGGTTCAATTCCAGTACAAAAAAAAGATAAAAAAAGGAATATAATTTAGGAGTCTTCAGTTGAAACCATGGAACTATGGAATTACCCAGAAAGAGTATATTGAGTGAGAAATGAGGCCAGGGATATCCTAGGTGGATTTGGAAGAGTCAGCAAAGGGTATTGAGAAAAAATGCAAATGTTTCTTGAGAGATACTAATTTTAGGAGTAACAAATATTAAATGCTGCAAGGTATTTAAGACTTTGGATCATTTTCCCAACTCATAAATGCTCTCAGAAATATATTAGACTGCTTATCTTTTTTTTAAATCTCTACCTATATGATCTATTCAAGTTTTAGAACTAGCCACTTTTCTTTCTCTTCTTCCTCCTCCTTAATTTAGGAAAAAATAACTACAACTATGTAAGTTTCCTACATTGTATCTGATCAGAATAGCAGATACTTTAATGCAAGAATTAAAGACATTTTTACACCTATAGTCCTTGGTAAATATATAGAAATCTGACTGTGAAGATCAGAAGAAAAAGATCATCAGAAAAAGATCATCTTTCCCTACTTCCCAAACTCCAACCTTAGCCAGAACAAAGATACTCTAAAAGTGGCAGGCTAAGCTAGGCTTTGGTGTGAAATAATACTACAGTGGTTAGGGGACCTTGATATATACTTGTAATCAATAAACATCGCTAGTGGAACTTTCCAGAAATACCTGGTGTCAGTGAGAATAAGATATTACAGTTTCACAGTACTTTGACATTAAAGACTTAAATGTACAAAATGAGGAGCTATGAGGTAGGTCTAATTATAGCTAACAAATAATCCTTTTGTTGATTCCTTGAATTTAGGAATGAAAATTCTGGTTATATCTGTTTTACTTATTTATTTATTTAGGTGTTGGGGATTGAATCCAGGGCTGCTTAAGCACTAAACCATATCCCCAGCCCTTTTTATATTTTATTTAGAGACAAGGTCTCATAGAGTTGCTTAGGACCTTGCTAAGTTGCAGAGTCTGGCTTTGAACTTGCTGTTCTCCTGCCTTAGCTTCCTGAGTTGTTGGGATTACAGGCATGCACTACCTCACCCAGCTCTGGTTATATCTTTGCAATGTAGCAAGAACTGTGAGACCCTGTCTCAAAAGGGGATGGAGATGTGGCTTAGTTGTAAAGTGCCTCTGGGTTCATTCCCCAATATTGCAAACAAAATAACACCACTACCAAAAACCAAAAAAAACCAAAAAACAAAAAAACACTACTTCAAACTACTTAAAAATAATATTTATTCCTTCTTACTGTATGATTTTCTAAAAAGTATTTGTTAAACATGTACACAATCATGTGTCACTACTTATTCTTCTCAAGAAATCAAAACAGCGTTTGGCAAATTTGAAATTTTTGTTGACACCTAACATCTAGCATGTCACAGGACAGATTTGAGAAACTTAAGGTTTGAGGCTAGGCATGTGGCACACTTGTAATTTCAGCAACTCGGGAAGCTGAGGCAGGAAGATCACAAATTTGAAGCCAGCCTGGAAAACTTAAGTGAAATCTGTCTTGGAAAAAAATAAAAGGGCAAAAGGGCTGGTGGTTTAGTTCTGTGGTGAAGCACCCCGGGTTCAATCCCCAGTGTGACAAAAGAAAAAAAGAGAAAAAGTTTGGCAGACTCTGGACAGATAGCATTGGTATTCTTGATGGCTTGATCAAATCTTTGTTGACACAAAATCAAATTGAAATACTGAATTTGGACATATGCCAGGTATATAGTGTTACAGTGAGGAGGAAGTTAAAGGGACTGGGATTGTGGCTCAGTGGGAGAGTGCCTGCCTAGCACGTGTGAGGCACTGGGTTTGATCTTTACCACCACATAAAAATAAATAAATAAACAAACAAATTTTTAAAAAAAGGAAGTTAAACTTTTGAAAGCGATAGTGGAAGAAATCATAGTGGCCACAGATTAACTTCTCCTGGCCCAATAAGACATTTACTCAAGAGAGTTTGAGATGGGATGTGTGACTATTACTTAGCATATTGCAATAGTTTGTTTCAGTGTTCTTTTATTTATTTATTTATTTTTTTATATTTTTTTTAGTTGTTGATGGACACAATGTCTTTATTTTATTGCTTTGTATGTGGTGCTGAGAATCGAACCCAGGGCCTCACGCATGCGAGGCAAGCGCTCTACCACTGAGCTACAATCCCAGCCCCAGTGTTCTTTTATTTTTATAATAGTTAATGTGCTATGATTTGCAAATCTTCAAACATATTCAGAATCTGCCCACTTTTTTCCACCTCATTTACACCATTATTTCTTTCCTATAGTATTGCAAAGGATTCCTAAATTTTCTGTATATTAGAAACAACTGAAGATTTTTAAAAGTACTGATATGTGTTAGCAGTCATTCTGATTTAATTGAAATGGGTTGCACACTGAGCATCAGAATTTTTAAACCTTCCTGTCTCTAATATATATTGCCTCAAATAACCAGAAAACCAATTTTTCCCTGAAGAATTTGATTTTGATTGTGTTTTTCTGCTATTAGCTCTCTTAATATAATTTGGGACATTTCCAGTTCTTAAAGTTTTAGAAGTTGTATATATCTATTGTGTTTCTTAGTTTGAGGAGTGAAAGCTGACAATGGATGATTTAAGCAAAAGTAAAATTTACTAATAGGATAATGAGTGGTTCACAGAATTGGTAGAAGGATGGATGGAGCCAGTCCTAGAAAAAGTACATGAACAGGGGAGGGTAAACAGTTGGAAGCACAGCAAAACTCATGCTGTTAGATCTTCATTGCTGTCTCTGATGAATAGTGATTGGACGATATGGATTGTACTACTGGTAGTGTTGGTCACTCCAGGCCACCACTGGTTCTACTGCCCTCTGAAACTAGATGTTGCTTTCAGTGTTGCCATTATTGGAAAGAATTCTCTTGTCTCTCACTTTTCTTTGCCACTATTCCTCCATATTCAAAATCCCTGGTAGGTGCATCTATTTGGGTAAACATAGGCTGCTAGGACATGTGAGAAATCAAGTACATGGCATTTTCAATTTTAGTGGTGTAAGACAGATTTTGTATTCTACCAAAATTCTTTAAATAGAGAATTCTTCCAACACAAGCAAGGATTGCACATGCTAGGAGGCAAAAAAGTAAAAAAGGCCTATTATACATAATGTAGCCTACCTACTGTGTGTTCTTTATCTTATGCATTAATCTGCTTGTTAAAAATAAGATACTATTTTTTGAGATATAGGGAGCAATATAAAATACAAACTAGCCATGTTTCTAGATACTGAAAATGGTCTGACTTTCTATGATGGAAATAGCATATCAATATTATATGTCAGTACTGTTCAATAGAAAGATAATGTGGGCCACAAAAATGCAATCAATCCATATGTGTAGTTTTAAATTGCATTTAAAAAGTTAAAAAAAAAAAAAAAGATTTGTACAGTGGTGTAGGTCTATAATCCCAGCAACTCAGGAGGATGAAGCAGGAAGATCACAATTTCAAGGCCAGCACTCGCAAATTAGCAAGACCTGGTCTCAAAATAAAAAGGGCTGAGCCCTTCGATAGATGACTGGATAAAGAAACTGTGGTGTATATACACAATGGAATATTACTCAGCAATAAGAGAGAATAAAATTATGGCATTTGCAGCTAAATGGATGGAGTTGGAGAATATCATGCTAAGTGAAGTAAGCCAATCTCAGAAAACCAAATGCCGAATGTACTCGATAAGTGGATGCTGATCCATAGTGTGGGGAAGGACATGGGAATAATGGTGGATCTCTGTTCACAAGGGTGTAAGGGGGGAGGGGGCATGGGGACAGCAAGGGTGATGGAATATGATGGTCATAATAACCCTAACTTTACGTATGACTGCATATATGTTGTGATTCTATACAACTTACAACTAGAGAATTGATATGTTATCCTCTATCTATGTACAATGAATCAATTTACACTGTTAACATGTAAGCCTAAATAAAACAAAAAAAACAAAAACAAAAACAAAACAACAACAACAAAAAAGGGCTGAGGACATAGTTCAGTAACAAAAGTGCCCCTGGCTTCACTACCCAGGAAACAAAAATCAAAACACCAGACATTTAATTTTGATAATATATTTGTTTTAACCAAGTGTATTCATAATATTATTTCCCAGTGTAATCAATCTAGTGTGTATTTTACACAGAACACAGCTCAGTTCAGATTGGCCACATATCAAGTGTGACATGTAGGCAGTGGCTCCCATAAGTGCAGTTCTTGTGATTTTCTTTAAAATGCTATATGAATTGCAATTACTGTCAGCTAAGCCTGTTGGGATGAAATATTTTAGACATATTATGAAAACTGGAATGAATATTTAAAAAATTATAATCAAAGAGTAATAAGTGCTTGGTTATTCATACTCAAAAAAAAAAGAAAACTGACTCTTCAAATTCAAAACAATAGTTTCACTTATTTTGCAGTGTTTTATAATTTATTTGTAGTGGAGAAGGGAGTGTAAAATGGGGAGGAGGAATTCAAATTTTTTCATTAGGTTTTTTTATTATTTTATTTTCTGAACTTTTAAATTTGTCAAGTGTTGAGGTATTTCATATATTCCCTAAGGCAGAGGAATGCAACATGCAATTTGCATATGAATAATCAAATTAATCATATTTTATTATATCTAATGTGTATGTCACTACTAGGCTTAGTATCTGATGCTTTGAAAATAAAAAAAATGATAGCAACTGACTATGTTTATAATTTTAGCTGTTGTATATGACTTATTTAACCCATAGATAATTCATGTTGATAATAAATTTTATTTTCTAATTATTTTTATTCTTGCAGGCTGCTGAATCAGGAATAATAAAAGTTAAAACAATAGCTGCAAGAAACACCGAAATTTTGACAGGTAATTTTTTGCATTAAAAATTCAACAATTATGAAAAATTCACTAATACTAAAACTAAATCTTAACTAATACTTAATACTAAAACTAGAATCTTAAAGCCATCAGTTTTCTTAGCATGTCTTTCTCATGCCCTAACATGTTATTCATAATACAGACTACAGGAATGTCCCTAACTTGTGAACTGATTGTGTTTCCCAGAAAGGAATACTATAAAATTATCTGATACCAGAAAGATTAGAAGTTCTAATTCCTTAAAAGCAAGAATTTTTTTCTTACTCCTCTACCTCTTGCCACTCACCTGAGACACACTGAAGCATAAAAGGCACTCAGTAAATATTTTTTGCATTGAATTTAATGAAAGATTGGTTCTTAGTCCATCATTCAAGACCTGTTTTATCTTTAATGTAATATATGAAGGTCATAATGTAGTGTTAAGTAGTACCATTGAAGTTTTGACTCTTGGAATTAAGTATAGTGATGAAGAAAAGAACAAGAGTTTCTTTTTATGTCTTCTCTTGATTAAACTTGGTTTTCAAGGAGTAATTTTTAAGAGTTTCTCTTTGGCATGCTTTTTCTACTCAGTCTACTGCTTTTTCTTCTTTTGTGACTTCTGTTCTTACCTCAGTAATGAACGTGGACTGGCTTTTTTTTTTTAAAGAATCTAATATATATGAGTACTTGTGCCACTCTGTCTTACATAAGACTGTCTTGTGGGGAGATATTACATTATTTTATAGTAAGCAACTTTAGATGCAAAGAGATTTAAGTTGCTTGCTTGCTTAAGGTGACACGATAAGTAATGGAACCAGATTTAAATACAAGAGTGTTCAGAGCCCAGGTTCTTCTTTCTGCAGTCAGCCACCATTGTATCTCAAGCTTTCCACCCTTGCTACTTCCTACCAGGTGTTTCATATTTTATCATTGCTTGCTCCATTGATCCTTCAGTCTGCATTTGCTGTTGGAACAGCTCCTTTCATCTCAGCCAGTATAGGAGAAAAAGTCTTACTAAGTTAATTTACACAAAGACTATAAAGAATCTCTTGACTTTTCATAAACTTCACATTTAAAACAAAGTATACCAATAAATCCTTAATTTGTGAGATTTCAGTGTGTTAAAAAATGAGATAAGGATTTTAGGGGGTGGTTTAAAAGTGAGGGGTTGCAAGAGTGGATTTTTATGTAGGTTGCTCAGCCTTGCTGGAAATTGGTCCTTAGTGTTAGTTTTCCTGCGTTGCATCTGTTTCTTACAGATTCTTCCCTGATTTTCATCATATAGTTTTATAACATATTCACAATAGTGAATAGTGTTTTGTGTGCATATTGAGGAGTGTGGTGATTGTGGTGGGAAAAGGCAAATGTGTTCATGGTTGTTTTGGGAGGAGGGTGGGCAAGTAGATTTTGGGACATACGTGTTGGATGGATTAGCTACTGTAGGGAAATGAGTGGTTTTTTTAAAGATAAATTATGGCCAATCATATTAGAATATCATTGTGAATATTTATCTTTGCTATTGTGATTGTTGATACCATGGTAAGTCCTTAATTTTTTCTAATAGAATTTTTTGTTAGTTTGTAGTTGATGGAAAATAAAAGCTTGATTTCTTCAGAGAATCACTGTTTTAGTGTTTTATGCTAAGTAAAATGTCCAATTACTTAATCATAAACAATAAGAAATTTTTAGTCCATATGAATTTAATATACAGGTAGACTGTTAATTTCATTTTCATTTTATTACCTTTATTCAAATCATGTTAGAACAGATCTTTATGCACATACAGTGTGCTTTAAGTTCATGCTTTAATCTCCATGATTTCCCAGAGCCGTTTACTTGAGATATATTAGCATTTCACTTGGTCCTATTATTTTTTTAACCAATTAATGATAGCAATTGATGCCTCAAGAATATAGATTCATGGGTCACTGTCATCTTGAAAATCAGAGACTCTCAAAAACAAAGGTTTTAAATTGGTCAATATAAAGTTTCTAAATTCAGAGAATAATTAATACTGAAACAATTTTATTAATTTCAAAAATTTTCTGAGAAATATTTACTTCTTTATAATACTTAGAACCAGAGGATACTGCATTTGTGTTGTAATGGTTGTAAAATCCCAAATAATTGAGGAATCTCAAATGAGACAGGATATTGAATTCTCATATATCTCTGTATATTCAGAATATATAAAGTTGCTGTAAAAAATTAGAGCCCTTAATTAGGCTCAACTAATCTAATTAATGATATTTAGCATAGATTTCTAGTCAGCTTTCGTTTCTTAGATTTATTTTCCAAGGGAAGATCATTTACATTGCAATATAAATCTTTGCTTTACATCTCCCCTTTTAAGCATCCTCCTTTAATGTTTATTTTTCTTTGTTTTCACTGCTGTCATGAATGCTGACATAAGTGGAAATGCTATGCCAGGTAATGTCAGCATCGATTCAGATGTGCAGATTATCTCAGAATTTCCTTTTTCTTTAAAGATAAAACTCTGCAAATGAGAAATAACAAAGTTTTTCATTATAAGGCCAAAAGCCTTAATTCCACCTTTGCTATATACTACAAATTATTTGTAATCCTAGCTGACAGTATACTAGAAATTGAAAAGGCATGTATTACACAAAAATCACATAATTCTGTTTTTTAAATGTATATTTGAACAAGGAAATCGATGAAGTTGTGATGTATTTTAGAATTGTATATTTAAACCCTATGCTAAAACGTAATTAGTTAAATCTACCCATGGCTGCTTTTAGCTATTGTCAGTACACATACAGAATTTTTACATGAATAATCATTATATATGGTTTGTGTTCTTTTATCACATGGTTTTCCATCATCTTTTCCATATCTACATAGTCTTAGAACGAAAAGATCTCTTAAGTAGCAGTGAGTAAATATACTTTAAATATTTTTTTCTGACATAAAAGGTAATTTACCTGCTTATTTTAATATGTTCTATCTTATCAATACATGTACTTGTGATATTTTACAAATATGGAATATATCATGTAATATATTTTTAGTAAGTAGTTATGTAAGAATTAGTAGGGGAGATAGAAAGTAGAATGATGAAATTCACCTATAATCTATATGGAAATACAAGAAATACATTTGAAAAGTGTGTTTGTTCCATTGTTTAGCTTACGTGCTCCTTCATCTGGAGTACTTTGCCAGAAACTTAACATTCTGGATGACTTTCTTCCTAAAATTAGGGTCAACATCTTATTCTTTCTTATGTTGCTAGTATTTATCTCATTACATGGAAAATAATAAATCCCTTATTAAGTGTAGGCTAATAAATGAATGACATTGTGGTACAAATAGATCTCTTAGTACTGTCTTTACTACTTTTTCTACCTCTCTTTGATTTTACATGTTATAATTATTTGAGTACATGGATTGTCATCTTTAGTTTATGACAACTAGATGACAGTACTCGGAAGGAGACAGATCCTAATTATAGAATTCTAATACTGTGTAATAAAGGCCAACATGGAAATATATAGGTAGGGTTGTTATGGGAACATTGATAGGAAAGGCACCTAACCCAGCTTGGGAATCTGAAGCTGAGTTTAAAAGCTTAAAGAGTTAGTCGGGCAAGTAAAGTGTAGAAGTAAACTTCTTGAACAAATATATGAGATATATAGCAGCTTGGTGTTATTTAGATCCACTAAAAGCAAATTATTGTTATAATAGTGTGGGAGATACAGTTGAGTATATCATCACTGAGGCAGAGGTAACTGTTTGCAGGCTATTTCTGTAATGTAGACTAGAAAACACAGGACCTGTATCATGTTCACATGTTGAACTGTTGCGCCAGAGATTATAGTGTGTCTACAACATAATGTGCTTTTGTTTATTTTTCCCTTGGGTTTTAAAAAAATTAATTTGTATCCCATCTTTTCCTGACCATAAGTTTTTTGGGAGGTAGGGGTGGGGGTTGTATCTGGGAATCAAACCTAGGGCCTCACGCATGCTCTACCACTGAACCATACCCTCAACATCATCACAAGTATTTGATTTCATATTTTTAAATGTTTTTAATTGCTATATGGTGTTTCATCAAGTGGATTGTAGTTCCTTTATGTTAGATGCGTTTAATATTTAGAATTATTATTTTATGATAATTTTCTAGAATTGTATAAAGTTGTAATGTTAAAGGATATGAATATGTTTAAAGTTCTTGGAATGTATTACCACACTTTTTTTTTTTCCTGGAAGGTAAAAGTTTATGCCTTTACCAACAGTATGAAAGTATGTTCTTATAACATCCTTGTCAGGATTATTATGTTTTTTTAAGTTTTGTAATCAAACAGGGAAATGACTGCTCATTTTAATTGACATTTGTTTTTGACATTGAACATTTCTCTGTAAACATTAAATTATTTTCTTTTTCATTTTACATTCACTTCTTTGAGTTTTTGTGTTTGCCTTATCAAGATATTTGAGCTACTTGTATAGCAAAAATATTAACTTTCCATCATGTTTTAATCATATTTTTGCCAGATCATGGATCTTTTAATTTTTTTAAACTCTAGATATTTTTTATTTTTACCTTAAATAATTTTTCTGAATTCTTTTGTTGCTTTACATTTAGGATGCCCTTCTCCTTCAACATGGTTTATAATTATTTTAATTTTCTTCTGGTTTTTCTGTGGCTTTATTTTTCCCCCTCATTTTTAATATATGGAATGATGTAAAGATTTAGATTTTTTCTTTTGGAAAATTGCTAATTATTTCAACATCATTTGCTGAATAATTTTCCCTTTAGCTTGTAATGAACTTCTAATATGAAACTACTATACTATTATTTTTCCTCTTATTCTCTAGTCATTTAAATATATTTTCAGACCTTTTGACTCCACTAAAAAATGTTTAGTGGTGTTAGAAATATCAAGTCTTCCCCAGAACTAGATTAAGCTTTTTGAAAATAGAAATAATGTCTAAGTCACATTTTATTTCTTTTACAAGAATTACAATTTGTTATTTAAAGACTGTTAAAATTTATCACAGTAAAACTTTTATTAACCCCTGTTTATGTGATTTATAGTGGGGTATCCTAGTTTAATTCTTTTTTTCCAGGATAAAAACTGCAATTATGCAGTGAAACTGCTCAGAGCAAGGAAACCCCTAGGATATGGGGACCTGCTGGACCTCTTTCAGGTGTGTGAAAGTGCATCATTTGATCTCACAGTTATATAATCTGGAAATAACAGCATATATCAAACACATAGTTGCTCTGTTAAAGTTGCTTATTAAGAGACTTAGGTGGAAAATAAACTTTTTTTCTTCTTCCCACAAAACCTCTTTTTATATCTTAATGAAAACTGAAATTGTTTTAAAGGATCAAGCATTTCCTCTTTTTTGTTTTTTGAATGATATATAAAATAGTTAGAGCAAGATGTCTTTATATTGTACTACAGTCTTTTTTCCTCATTGTGATTTCTAAAATCTCTGCTCCTAGGAAGGTATTTACATAAAGCTATCCTTAAATAGTATATCATTAGAACCATTGTATGTAGAGTGACACTGTCTGTTACGAGCCAGGTTATTTCAACTTCCTAGCACCACTATCATTTGTGAAGGAAGAAAAACAAAGCAGTAACTTAAAAAAAATGATTTTTCTCCTACTGAATATGGTAGATATGGTAGATATGTTTTGGTTAAATAGATAAATCACTTTTATTATTTAGTTGATCATCTATTCTGGATAAGTTTGAAACTTCCATTTTTATATGAATCAGGAGGGGGAAAAGTAGGACAAGATGAGAGATAGGTGTTTAATTCCTTTGAATAACATTAAAATAAAGTTTAAAAATTTTATTTCTATTACTACCTTAAATTTATTTCAGCTTGGTAGACCTGAGTGTAATGGATATGTATACAACATTTCACTATGATTCACCTTATTTTATTGATTCTAGGATGCATAGTTTTTCACTTTTTAACATCTCTTAAATTGGTATTCATTTTACAACTGATAGTGTCTCTTAGAATCACCGTGGGTCAGGTGTGGTATAGTTTCCTTTTTGGATGTGTGTGTTAATTTGTTCATATAATTATCACATTAGTTGAATTGCATGCAGTGTTGATAACATATATTTTGAGTGTTAATTGCTATTTGAAATGCCCCCCTAATTGTTGTCAAAAACTTTAACATTTTATGGTAAGATTTAAAAAAATTAGCATCAAACATGCAGAATAGTGTCATTGACTTAGAAGAAAATCTCAGAGACATTAGTGAGGTACTCTGAAGAAATAAAGTTTTCCCAAAACTCTTGTTCTAGAGAATGAAGTTGTGAAGAAAACTTCTAAGTGATTAGAAAGCATTTCTGTTATTTAATTGGCTTTGATTTTCTTTGTGATGTTATGGGTATATCTTGAAATCATTGGCATCTTAAGCTCTTAAGAAAATACATTGTTTTTTCTTTTATGACTATTCCTTTATTTATCTGAAGACTTTAGGTAGATAATTTTAGTTATTTGTTTGTTTGTGGTACTGCGTGATCCAGTCCAGTGCTTCTTGCATGCTAGACAAATGGTCTACCACTGAGCTACCTACATGCCCAGCCCTTAGGAAGACAATTTTAAAGTACAAATGATCGAGTCCTCTTTTAACTTAATTTATCATCAGGATATTGTTTACCTTAAAGGGTGGCAGCATAACTTGCTGGGAAGTGAACTGGGAATTAAAAGGCATATTTTCAAATTCTTCTTCTACCATCTACTTACTGTGTCACTTGGACCTAATTGTGCCCTATAACTATAAGGTTATTGTGATGCTTCAAATGAAAAACACAGGCTAATGTCACAAAAATTATAAATGCAACTTCTTATTACTGAAAAGTTTTAATTTTCCTGAACAACATTTAATAATAAAATAAATATTTAATAATAAAATTCAACGTAGATGAGGTAGCTTCAGACTTCAGTGATTCTGGCAGAATTGAATATCGTAGGATGATTTAATCACTTTATGAAAGCTTTATGATTACCTTTAAGGTCATATTTTTATCACTTATGTTTTGAGACTTCATTATGGAAGATTTATGTCTTTAGGTTTGAATGAAAACCTTTGTGCATAAGGAAGCAAGGAAAGAAGGAGAGGGAGCCCTTTTGCCAGTCTTATTTTTTTTTTTTTTTAGCTGTGTTAAATTGGTGATTTATACTGACATACTGGGGGACCTTTGTGGAACATGCTCTAGGAAATTGTAGTCTTAATTTCCATAAAGAGAGCTTTGGGAGAAGAAAGGATTTAAACAGTAAAATTAATGTTAATGTTGGTTTTGCACTTTTTTAAAAAATATTTTTTTAGTTGTAGATGGACACAATGTCTTTATTTTATTGCTTTGTATGTGGTGCTGAGGATTGAACCCAGGGCCTCATGCATGTGAGGCAAGCGCTCTACCGCTGAGCTACAATCCCAGCCCCTGGTTTTGCACTTTTAATGGTGATTCTGGATGACTTCTCTCAATTTCTTTTGAAAAACATTCTAAAACTCAGATTTATTTGTGTTTATGACATGTCTTGCCTCCAAAACTAATTGATGGAATTAGTACCCTTGGAAACAAGTATCAAACTCATAAGTTTAATGTTCTCTTCACGTGTTATTTATTCAAATTCCTTGAAAATGACAAACCTGTCTTATTCATCTTTTTGTAGCCTATCAGTAAATGGTTATTGATTTAATTTCATTTTATAAATTTAAATGTGTAAATCTCTTTGTGCATTTCTTAAGCTTCTTCATTTTTTGTCACTCCTTTAAATTTCTGAGAAGACTTGGCTTTGTAGGATTTAAATTAAGATTTGGAGTTATAGCATATGTATCCAATTGACTTACAGTGCTACTTCAGTAATATGGGGAGAAATGCTATAGTTTTTAATGATGTTTTTCTCTTGAAAAAGAGATTACAGCTATATAAATTCAAAACATACAATGAAATTCTAGGGAGTTTCTGAATATTCATTCACAAGTATGGTGGGAATGGTGTACGTACTAAGTTCTTATTTTCCTTCTACACTATAAGAAGAAATAGCTTCTGAGAATCCATGTCCTTAAAGAATTTATAGCAGAAGATAGAGAAGAATGAAAGGGCAGAGTGTTGGGAGAAAGGTGTGGAAAAGCTATAGTGATATGAACTCTATACTATATGCATCCGAAGTATATTAACTCTTACTACTTGATTTTTATTTTGGGGTTTATATTATACAGCATGGTTCTTATTAAAAGATTGGTTGTAATTATATGAAAATGTATTCCTAATTATGAATTAGATTTAATAATTTGTCCTATATGTGTTCTAAATAAAGCATTGAAAGAGAACAGCTCAGAGGTTGTACAGCCTTTCCTAATGGGTTGTGGAACCAAGGAACCGAAAATCACTCAGCTATGTTTGGCCGCCATTCAGAGACTCATGTCACATGAAGTTGTGTCTGAGGTAATACAGAGATTTTATTTGAACTGCACATAGAGTCAGATTTGTGTCTTTCATATAGAAAAATGAAACTTAGCTGCTATTTAATGTAAAAGTTTTGTGAATAGCAATGCACTTGAAGAAAACAGCTAAATTTTAAAATATTATCAAGTTGTCTCTTTAAATACTCAAAAATAGTAAATAAGGATGAAATACATTTTGTCAGGTCATTTGTAATCTAAGAAGTCACAATTCAGTAATACAGACAATAATTTTAGAATCAAGTAAGTTTTTAATATCATTGAGAATTTATTTAATGAAATTCATATTTTTTTAAAAGGAAGTGATAATATGTTCATTAACTCAAATATATTGTTTGTATCTAAACTGATGATGGTAAAACAAGAAAAAATATTTCATTATTGTGAACCTGCATCTGGCTTTCAAATTTTATGGTTTTACCTTAATTTTGTACTTCGTAAGTACTATAATAAAAGTGGTAAATTCTTTTGCTCTTGATATGACTTCCTAAACAATGTCAGATTTAATTGATTATACAATGTATTGTCAATTTGCATTGTATTTTATTTTTATAATGTATTGTTATTGAAGTAATATATAAGAAAAGCAGACTCAGTTAATTTGTATATATGACCATAACTGGATGAAAAATACCTGTATTATTGTAGAAATTAGCTTAGATTTTGACTAGATATTTCAGAACTGCATGCTGTTAGTTGCTATGTTACATTTTTAGGAAATTTACCTTTTTTTAAGAATAAAATTAATTGGTTATAAGTATCACATTTGTTGAGAGATATATTTGAATCTATATATCAAAGTATAGTTTTTGTTACTATGATCAAGAATATTCCTCCAGGTGAGGTAATATTTGACCCCTTTTCTTCTTTGGGGACAAAACACCTATATTTTACCTGTTGACAATTCTTAAAATAATTATTTTACAGACTGCTGCTGGGAATATAATTAACATGCTTTGGCAGCTAATGGAAAATAGCCTTGAAGAACTTAAGCTACTTCAAACAGTTCTTGTTCTCTTAACAACCAATACAGTAGTTCATGATGAGGCGCTTTCTAAGGTAGGAAAACCCATTTGTCAGTTTATAAATGCTTTGAGACAGTCATTGAATAAGCTGGCTGAAAGAGCAAGCCTGGTGCTTTTGGAATCAAAAGCAACCTCACTGTAGCTACTGTGATGATCAATATTGTGCTTTAATAACCATTGGTGCCTTTTTTCCTCCAGATTAGAGTTCAAATCATGTCAGGATCCTTAAACAAAGCCCCTTAGGTATTGCTCATGGGTTTAGTTAAGAATAGAAAAGAGGAAGAGAGACATAAGAGGGAAAAATGTGTTATGTGGTATTGCCTTGGCTATTTTAGATCCCTGTGATAGCTCTCCCTTTTCTCCTTTTAAAAATAATTTCAGGGGCTGGGATTGTAGCTCAGTGGTAGAGCGCTTGCCCCACATGCGCATGCGTGAGGCCCTGGGTTTGATCCTCAGCACCACATACAAAGCGATAAAATAAAGACATTGTGTCCATCTACAACTAAAAAAATATTTTAAAAAAATAATAATAATGTTACATGTATGTGTTATATAAACCAAGCAGTTCGAATCTAGTCTCCTTTCAGCATTTATACTGGGTAAGCGTACATAATGTAACGGTATTTCTCACTTTTCCTCTCCCACCCTTGGAGCGTGTAATTGTTTTATTCTTTATTTAACTCTATTTTTTTTAAATAAGGAAATAAACAGAAGGAAGACTAGTAGAGGAAGAGGAATAGGGGAAGGGAAGAAGAAAGGGAAAGAGGAGGCACTGAGGTCTGAAATGGAGCAAACTAAATTCCATACATATATGATTATGTCATGGACCCAACTATTATGTATAACTATAATGCACCAATAAAAGCATTTAAAAATTTTAAATTATAAAATATTTCTAAAGACCAGAAATACAGAGTAATACGAAGAATAGTCTTCAATTAATAATTTATTGTTTAAGGATTGTTTTGGATTTTCAATAATACTTTTATAATTTGCATACTTTTAAGGATGACCTATAAAGAAGCTTACTGTTTTTTTGTTTTGGGGGGGGGGGTTTGGTACCAGGGATTGAACCTAGGGGTGCTTACCCACACCTGAGCCATATCCGCAGCCCTTTTCAATTTTTTTACTTTTAGGCAGGGTCTCACTAAGTTGCTGAGGCTGGCCTTGAACTTGTGATCCTCCTGCCTCAGTCTCCTGAGCCACAGGGCTTACAGGCATGCCCCATCATGCCCGCTACTGTCATATTAAAGTATATTCGTTATCTCAAGTGATTATTTCTGTCTCTCTTTTCTAGTTGTTCATTTGATGTTATTAGGTCATTGTGAGATTTTACTAAATAGCAAATTGTTTATTCTTTCAAGTTCACATCTGCTATAGAAAATGTTTATGTATTTTTCCATACACTTTTACATACTGTTCCTCTTGGTTTCTTGCTAATCAAATTATTGTTCTAAATGTATTTAAAATTTTATAAGAGGGTTTCAGATTTTCTACTAAAGAAATAAGAACTGATTGTAGGATTTATTTTAATGTGTTAGCTAATTGGAAATATTTGGTGGTGAAAAATCAAGTATAAAGAAATAATTCAAAATTGAGAAATATGAAAGCTTCTGTATAACTATAAATGTGCCTTCCTTTATGTTGAAATATAAAAAATAATAGTGGTATCAAATACTTATTTCCTTTAAAATTTTTAATAATAATTAAAGTGATAAGACATAGAATCTAATCTACCATTATATTTTTTTCACAAGCTCTTTTTAAACTATGAGACTTTTAGAAGAACACATAGGGCAAAATTACTGTAATATTGGAGTAGGCAAAAATGTTTTAGGGTACAAAACCCGTGAACCATAAAGGGAGAAAAATATTAACAAATATCTAACAAAGGACATACATAAAGAACTCTTACAAAGATTAACAACTGTGTAAAAAATGGGCCAATGATTTTGACACTTGACAAAATAAGATATTCAGATGGCAAGCAAACATATGAAAAGAGGCTTACCAGTATGATTTATCAGTGAAATGCAAATTATAACCCCAAGGAGTCATTGTTATATATCTATTGGGATAGTTACAGTTTAAAAAAATTAACTGTTTCAAGTCTTGCTGAGGCTATGGAACAGTTCTGAACTCATATATAGTACTGGAAGAAATGTAAAATTGTACATCTATTTTGGGAAACTGGCAGTTTCTTAAAAAGTTAAACCTCATGGTATGATCCAGCCATTTCACTCCTACATGTTTTCCCGAAGTAAATGAAAACATGTACTCACAGAGACTTGTATGTGAATTTTCAAAGCAGTTTCATTTAAGGTAGCCAAAAACTGAAAACTACCCAAATGTCTATCAACAGGTGAAAGGATAAGCAAAAGGTGGTATTCTTGTACCATGGAATCTATTCATCTACCAATACACATAACAACCTAGAAGAATTTAACAAATATTAAAGTGAAAGAAGCCAGACACAATACATAGTGAATGAATCTGTTTATATAAAGATGTACAAAATGCTGGCTGATCTCTAGAGAAAAAAGCAGATGGGTAGTGAAGGTGGCCAAGGATGGAGTATGAGAAGGACTGTAGAAGTGCACAAAGAAACTTTTGAAGTGATGGAAAATGCTCTGTATTCTGATTATGGCTCTATTTTTGTAGACCTATATATTAACCAGAACTCATTAAATTATATACTTTGAATGGATGCAATTTACTGTTGGAAATTACACCTTAATAATGTTGATTTTAAAGAGGAAGAAAGAATGACTCTTTAAAACACTATATATTTATTTATATACCTAGCAATTTATATAGTTTTTCTCCAAATGATTTTATGATACAACAAATGTTGAATTCTTGTTATTTGCAAAGCAAGTTATTCTGGGGACTACAAAGCATGATTGCATTATTACACACACATTAAAAGAATCCAATTTTTAAAAAAGTGTGTTTTATATTACATTAGCTAATCTTATATGGCTGTATTAGTTACTGAGAGTTTGGATTATTTTTAAATCTGAGGGTTTTTGTAGTTTTATTGTATAAAAGGGTGAGACTCTGATCTCTGAGTGAAATAGTTACACATAAATTATTTAATTTGAGGTTACTGCTGATAAAACTAATGGCCATGCTCTTCAATCTTATTTCACACTAAATGAAAATTGTTTTTGCAGGCAATTGTTCTTTGTTTTCGACTACACTTCACAAAAGATAATATTACAAATAATACAGCTGCTGCTACAGTGCGACAAGTTGTTACTGTGGTTTTTGAGAGAATGGTTGCTGAGGATGAACGATACAGAGGTAAAGTGATAAAAGTTGTTTCCTTTTGATTTGGAATGGTTCTAACATTCATGATTTCATTTTCGTTAATTTCCAACATTTTCTCTGTAAGCCTAGAATATTTAAAAACTAGAAAACTTTAAAAAATATGTATTTTAAAACCTTATTGTGACTGGGGTTGTGGCTTAGTGGTAGAGTGCTCATCTAGCACATGTGAGGCACTGGGTTTGATCCTTAGCACTACATAAAAATAATGATAATAAATAAAATAAAGGTATTGTTTTCATCTACAACTAAAAAATAAAATATTAAAAAAATTGTTGTCAATAACAGCAATTTAAAAAATAAATCCTTCACAATTTTATCACCTTAGAAGTAGGCTTTTTCTTTTCCATTTTTATTTCTAATGCATGTGTAATTTTGTATTGAAGATAATAGTTTCACATTTTCAACCAAATACTGCATTATTTGTATTTTTACCCAAACATTACATCCTATGGATTTTTCATGTTATTCTTTTATTTATAATTTAAAAATTTGATAGTTACATTGCATTTTTTGGTTATTCTGTAATTTAGTGAACTAGTCTTCTATTGGATATTTGCATGGTATTTGATTTAGAACTGTTTTGGGTGCTAAGTTGGGAAACACCATTCTAGTTGACTCCTAGCTAATGAATACCTATAGCTGACAGATTAATAATGGTAGATCAAGCAGTTAATTCTTTTGAAGATGGTGAGATAATAGAAGAGCTAACCACAAGGTAAACCTTTTGCATTTATTTTATACTTAAAGGCACATTGAAAGATCATGTGAATTTTACATCTGTGAGACAAAGAGGCCAAAGAATGGGATTTTAGGAAAATCAAATCCATGGACAAAGATACAAGGCTTATTAAAGTGATTATAAGATAATGAAGAGTGATTTTTATGGCATTTTATATAAAAATAGATCCTCATTTATGTTTTCATTTTGGGGACATAGTTCTGAAGTTATAATTAAAGTTTATAATTATATAAATAAATAACTTATTTTAAATACATCCTTTAAATAGAATATAAGATTTATTAAAGGCTATTATGAACTCTTAAAATCTATCCTATTTTGATTGCAGATATTATAGAACAGCCAGTACTGGTGCAAGGAAATAGTAACAGAAGATCTGTCAGTACTCTCAAACCTTGTGCTAAAGATGCATATATGCTTTTCCAGGTATTTCAGTTGATAAAAATAATTTTTATTATAGAATTTAGTTTTATATGACTTCGATTTTAGCATTTTGTGTCTAATTTAGTTTTTAGTGTGAAAATTTTAAAAACTATTTTCAAAGTAGATATTAAAATAGTTCTAAAAGATTAAAAAACAACTTTCACACTTAGAGTATAGCTAATTATCATGATAACATATTACACTTCACTTTAAGGAAATGTAAAAATATATTACCAGAACTAGAGAGTAGGTATATTAGAGATGACTAGTTATACAAAAAATTTTTTTCAACAAAGAAAATTTAAGTAATAAACCTCTGGTCTATTTTATATAATTTGATACAAGCCTGCTTTTGATGTCATTTCTCATAAATGAATTGTTTTAAGTAAAAAAATTCATCTGTACTGAAAATTTTAATTTTCATTCAGAATGTTAGATTATTTGTCTATCTACTCTATATATTTGTCAGTAGTTATATGATTCTATAAAATGTAATATAATATTATATAATCTATTACATATATAATTTAAATTGTCATTGCTTAGTTTCTAAAGAAGAGAGGTTTTACTCTTTTTTTTTTAATTTCATAAACTGTGAGTTTTTAGAAAGCACATTTCCTCCTACCACATGAAATTGTTTGATTTATTTTTCCAGGATCTTTGTCAATTGGTTAATGCTGATGCCCCTTACTGGCTAGTAGGCATGACAGAAATGACTCGGACATTTGGCCTTGAATTGCTTGAGTCAGTCCTCAATGATTTTCCACAAGTCTTTTTACAGGTAAGCCATTAATAGTATTTTTTAAGAAAATGAATCTTTATTTTTTTTCACAGATATTTTTCAAAAAAACAGCACATATTTTTTTCTATATTAATAAATGGAAAGACTTAAAAGCCTCAGGGATTAGACATATAATAATTTAGTATTAGCTTACTTTTTTTTTTTAAATACTGGGTATTGAACCCAGGAGCTCTTTACCACTGAGCTACATCCTCAGTCTTTTTTATTTTTTATTTTGAGACAGTATCTTTAAGCTGCTGAGGACATTGCTAAATTGGCTGAGGCTGGCCTTGAACATGCGTTTTTTAACCACAATCCAGCTCCTTCTCTTACCATGCTGTTTCTCTTCCTAAGTAATACAGTTTGTCCGTTATTCTTACCTACAAAATTTGTGAATCAAGTGCTAAATAGTGTAAAATCTTTTTGGGCCCGAGACTTGGAGCTAAAATTACTTTTATGTGGTTCATAATTTTTGGTATACATTAAGCAACTATTATCTGCTTTTAGTGATATTGAATAATATTTATTGGTGATTCCTTTTCTCATGGTACAGTAGGAGAAGCAGCAGATATAACTTGTCTAATAGTTTTGTATGAAATGATTGTCATTGTTATAATAACCACTGTTGTTTGACTGTCATCTAAATGCTTTGTGCCAGCATATAATGTGTAATCCTTACACATTATATTTTCTTTAATTTCTCCAAATGCCTCAGAAGTACCAGGTATTGTTATTGTCCCCATGAGGAAACTATGACTTGCAGAAAGTTAAATACTTGTCCAAGATTTCATGGTTTGTGAGTGATGGACTTGGGAATTGAACTCATGTCAACCAAATTCCAAATTAATTTCTCTTCTTTCCCCTTCTTCTTTATTTACATCGTATGTCTCAGTCATTATCTTCAAAATATATTCAGGGCCCAGTTAATTCTTAACCATTTCTATCACAATAATCATAGTCAAATCCATTCTCACCTGAATTATTGGGTTAGCTTACTAACTGATCTCCTGTGGTGTACACTTGTCCTACATATGTGTGGTTTTTATTGATTTTTTTTTTTTGATAGTGCTGGGAGATTAAACCCACCATCTTGTATTTGTAGGCATACTATATTAGAATGGTTTATTCAAAGAAGTCAGATCTTTTTAGTCTCTTTTTTTTGGTGGGGGGGGGGTACTGGGGATTGAACCCAGAGGCACTCAACCTCTAAGCAACGTCCCCATCCCTTTTTTATATTTTATTTAGAGACAGGTCTTGCTAAGCTACTGAGGCTGGCTTTAAACTTGGGATCCTCCTGCCTGAGCTTCTGGAGTTGCTGTGCCACTGCACCTGGACTTTTCAGTCCTTTTTAAAAGTATATCAATTAATGTCTTTTCCTAGAATAAAAGATGAAGCCCTATTATGTGGAATTTGCCATGATTTAGTCTTCAATTTCTTTGGTCTTTTATTTCTCTTCATTTCTTGCTTTGGCCTCACCCTTTAGCCACACTTCCCTCAAGCACACTCTTGATTCAGGGCCTTTGTACCTACTATTTTCTGGACCTAGAATGCTTTTCTTCTATAAGGTTTACTATCTTATTTCTTTGAGGTTTTTTCTCAATGGTCTGCTTTCCAGATATTTCTTCCCTAACTACTTTGGTTAAAATGGCACACTTTAAATATCGGCACCCTTATTTTTCTAATCCTTTATTTTTTATAGTGCTTATAACCTCCTGATATATAATACATATTCAGATTTATTACACCCACAAAATTTCTACGTTATTTTTCCTACTGTAGGAAATAAAGAGATAAAATAACTCTTCTATGGAAGATCTTAGAATTTAGTCCTGAAAATTTTTTTTCAGAGAAACATACTAGTTTTCTTATACTCATCATTCACACATATAACCAAAATTTACCAATCACTCACAGTGTATTGGTCTGTGTTCCATGCCAAGAATATGACTGATAAAATCCTTGTCCTTATGACCTGTACAAGTCTAATCAGGAGAAAGGTATTAATTGAATGATAAGACATGATGACTGCTCTGCAGAAAAAAATAATTAAAAAAAAAACTGTGCAAATGAATAATATGGGTCCCAAACTTAGTAGAAGAGTGGTGATGAATAGAGGAGATGATTCTTAAGCTTGTACTTGAAGGATGCAGTAATTTAGATTTAGGCAAAATGGAAAAAGAATACTTTGTTCATAGTGTATTTCAAGAGCAGTTACCTTAGAATAGGAGCTATTTTCCTTTCTAAAAAGTAAGCTCTAAGGTAGGGACATTGAAAACTGTACTTAATTCTTTATCCCTTTCTCTAGCACAGTACCTGGCAAGTAATTGGTGAATCAATAAGTGAAGTTCTTTAGTAGGTGATGAAAAATGCAATCTCAGAGGTGACTTCTATCTTTTTGGCCCAAGCAGTTAATGATTTGCTAAAATGAAGTACTCTGTGTACAGAAATTTTATTATAAGAAATAGATTATTCAGTTTCATACATATTCATTTTAGGGTGTCTGTGAGACATGCAAAATATTATTTGAACTTACATGTATCTTGAGGTTTGGGCCTAAGACTTATTTTCCTTTTCCATAAGATTAAAAAGATTACTTTGAATGATTTTTATGATTCTTTCTTTGTTTATAATAGCTTCAATGAAATTTGGGTGATTAAAACAGCAAAATGAAATATATTTGAAGTTAATCATTAAATGCAGAGCATACCTTATATTGTTACTGAAATGAGACTGCTCTTAAGTAACACAGAAAATGAACAAATTAAGGGAGGCTTTCTGCATAATATATAATGACTATAAATAAAATTGAAGAATTCTTTACAAAATTCTCCATCTTGTAAAACTGTGCTAGGATGTCATTGTATATTTCACCAGCTTGTGTTTTGTTCAAGTAATCCAACTAGCACAAAACCAAGTTAATTAGTAAATCTCTTCATGAATGAGATTGTTCTTTGCAAAATGAAATCAGTGAACTATATAACTTACTATACTTTATTAATCAGGTTTTCACTCCTCAGTTGTCTATTTTAAATGTTGTGTTTGTTTGTGTTTGTGTAATTTGTTTTCTTTTATTCTTTGTTTTTAATCACCTATACCCAACTAAAAGTTCCTAGTAATAAACACTAGTTCTTCAACTCTAAAATCATTTACATTGTTTTTAATGTGTATCATTTAAGAAACTCTTGCAATATTTATTTTGTTTTAAGACCCCTTAACAGCAATATAAGTTTCAAATTTGTGTGCAAATTATAAAATAATAAAACAAATAAACATATTTAAGCTAAATTATTTATACTAATTAAGTTTTACTTGCTAGCAAGACTGTTTTAGAGGTATTGAGTACAAACTAAGTTGATTATTTTTGTTTTCTTTGCAAATAGCACCAGGAATTTAGTTTCCTCCTCAAAGAAAGAGTATGTCCTCTTGTGATAAAGCTATTTTCTCCAAATATAAAGTTCAGACAAGGTTCAAGTACTTCATCTTCTCCAGCACCTGTTGAAAAACCGTATTTTCCTATCTGTATGCGATTGCTGAGAGTGGTTTCTGTCCTGATTAAGCAGTTTTATAGTCTTTTGGTAAGTGCTATTTTCCATACATGTTTGTATATATAATTTCATGCAGTTCTTTTTTAAGAAAATGGTCTATTTCTGGTGTTAGTTTTTTTCAATTCAGTTCCACAGAATTTTTGAGTACATACAAATGTTCTCTCAGGTACTCTAAAATTTTCATTCTGTTCTTTCTTGAATTTTGTTTGCATTTATATAGTATCTATAATGTATGTCAAGGTGAGTGATAACCTGTTATCTCAAAGCAGCATAGGATTTATATTTTAAGAATTTAGCTTTTTGTGCAATTCATAATAGCCAAGTTATGGAGCCAGCCTAAGTACTATTCACAGATGAATGAATAAAGAAAATGTGTATGTGTGTGTATGTGTGTATGAAAAATGAAATAAGCAGAAAGTGAAAGTGAAATAAGCCAGATCCCTAAGTCAAAGTTCAAATGTTTTATCTAATATGCAGAAACTAGTCCAAAATAAGGAAAAAAGAAAATGTAGGGGGAATTCTATTAAAATAGAAGAAAAATCAGTGGAGTAGAAGGAGGAGATTGAGGGGGAAAGAGGAAGAATGGGATAAGGAAAGAATGGTGGGATGAATTTGACCTAACTTTTCTGTGTACGTACATGAATATATAACAGTGAATCTTACCATTATGTGTAACCACAAGGCACTACCTACAAAAACGATAATAGCAGAAAGATCAGTAGAATGGAGGGGAAAGACTAGGGAGAGGGAGGTGGGGAGGGAAAGGAGAAATACTGGGGATAGAATTAAAGCAAATTATATTCCATGCTTTTTAATTATGTCAAAATGAGTCCTAATGTTATATCTAACTATAAAGAACTAATAAAAACAAAAAGAGGGACTCAGTAAGATGAAATATTGATATTCACATTTCTGACTATTATTAAAATTGGAGTTGTCTTTATTAATATAGTTAGGGATATTTTCAAGTTTCTAAGATGAGAGTTGAAGATTCTGATTTTTCTTTTTCTTGCAGTTGTTACAGAAATAAATTCTAAATGATTTGTAAAAAAATGAATTTATCTTTTTAGCTAATTGTCTAATTTCATTTGAAGAATAATTAAAATTATAGTATCCAGTGTATTCTGCCTTTATTTATAATATTTCATATTTCTTAACAGATTAAAGCAAATGTATTAAAGATTTGGTGGAATCTAGGATTAGAAATAGAATTTTTTAAATTTCTAATTGTTGTTATATCTATTTTTGCATAACTTTATGATGTGGAATATGTTGTGATATTCTTGATCATAATGCTATTACTGTTATGGTTTCCTCTTAAACATTTCAAATGGTCTTTCTCAGAAAATGGTACTTTTTTTTAGCTTTATAAGTCAAATTCAGCATTATATAATATTTTAGCATTTATAACCTTATTTTTAATGAACAAAAATAGAGAACACAATAACAGTAAAAAAATAGTAGGGGACTTCAATATCTCCTTTTCTATAGGATGTAGAATAGTAAGATGGCTTGAGCAACACTGTAAACCAATTGGACCTAAGAGACATATTTAGAATACTGAACCCAACATTAGCAGAACACATAGTCTTCTCAAGTGCACGTGGGACATTCTCCAGGATAGACCACATGTTAGACCATTTAAGACAAATTCAAGTCTTAATGAGTCTAGTGAAATTAAAATCATACTAAGCATCTTCTTTGACAACAGTGGAATAAAACCAGAAAGTATAGAGGGGGAAAAAGTCAAAAACATGGAAATTAAACAACACACTCTTAACCAATGATTCAAAGAATAAATCAGAAGGGAAATTAGAATATATGTTGAAACAAATGAAATGAAAATACAACTTATGGAGTGCCACAAAAGGACTACTAAGAGAACTTTATGATAATGAAAACCTACATTAAAAAGGAAAAAAAAATCTAAAATCAGCAATTTAACTTTATACCTCCAGGAAGTAGAAAAAATGAACAGTCAAAATCCAAAGTTAGCAGAAGGAAGGAAATAATAAAAATCACAGCATAAATGAAATAGAGAATAGAAAAACATACTCAGTGAAACTAAGAGTTGGTTATTGTAAATATTGATAAAATCAGCAAACTCTTAGCTAAACAGAGTAATTAACTAATTTAAGAAATGAAAGAGGAGACAGCTGATACCACAAAAGTATAAAGGATAATAAAAGACAACTGTGAATAGCTATTCCACAACAAATTGTATAACCTTGAAGAATTAAATTCCCTGAAACAGACAATCTATCAAGATGGAATCACCATAAAACATTTGAATAGAGTTATAAGTAGTAAAGAGATTGAATCAATAATTAAACACCTCGTAACAAAGAAAAGCCCAGGACCAATTGGCATCACAGGCGAATTTAATCAAACATTAAAAGGAGAATTCACATCAGTCTTTCTCAAAAATCTTCCAAAGAATTGAAGAGAATAAAATACTTCCAAATTCACTTTGTGAGGCCAATATTACCTTGATTCTAAAGTCAAAAGTATTCTAAGAAACTACAAATCAAGCTGGGTGCGGTGGCGCAAGCCTGTAATCCCAGCACTTAGGGAGGCTGAGACAGGAGAATCGCGAGTTCAAAGCCAGCCTCAGCAATGGCGAGGCGCTAAGCAAGCAACTCAGTGAGACCTTGTCTCTACATAAAACACAAAATAGGGCTGGGGATGTGGCTCAGGGGTCGAGTGCCGCTGAGTTCAATCTCAAGTACCCAAAAAAAAGAAAACAAAAACTACAAATCAGCATTCCTGATGAATATTGTGCCAGAAATCCCCAGAAAAAATATAAGGAAAACAAATTCAGTTGTACATTAAAAGGTCATTAAAACCATGACCAAATGGAATATATTCCTGGAACGCAGGAGTTTTTAAAATAGGGAAATCAGTTCATGTATTCTATCATGTGGTTTTGTCATGTTAAAAAAAAAACAAACCATGATCTTCTCAACTGATTTAGGAAAGCATTTGATAAAATTCAGTACCCTTCCATAATGATAATACTCAGAAAACTAGGAAATGAAGTAAACTACCTCAACATAATAAAAACCTTTTATGAAAAATCAGTGACTAATATCACAATCAAAACTTTAAAGCCTTATCTCTAAGATCAGGAACAAGGCATACTTGCCTGTACTTACCACTTCTATTCAACATAGTACTAGAAGTCCTAGCCAGAGCAATTGGGAAAGTAAAAGAAATGAGTCATCCGAACTTGAAAAGAAGCAGCACAAATATCTGTTTGCAGATGACATGATCTTATATGTAGGTAACCCTGAAGAATCTGTACAACACAATTTATTAGAACCAATAAACAAATTCAGCAAAGTTGTGGGATCGACAATCAACATGCAAAAGTCAGTTGTGTTTCTATATACTAACAGTGAACAATTCAAGAAAGAAATTAAGAAAGCATTTCCATTGACCATTGAATTAAAAAAATACAACACATAGGTATAAACTTAGCCAAGCTAGCCAAAGACGTGTACACTAAAAGCCATAAAATATGGCTGAAAGAAAGACACAAATGGGAAAACATCCAACGTTCATGATTAAAAGACTTAATTTTGTTAAAATCTTCATACTATTCAGAGTGATCTACAGATTCAGTACACTCTCTATAAAAAGTCCAACAGCATTTTTTATAGAAGAATCCATTTTAAGATTTATGGAATCTTGAAGGATCCTGATTTGTCAAAATGATCTTGAGAAAGAAGAACAGATTGGAGACCTCATAATTCCTGATCTTAAAGCATATTACAAAACTACAGTAATCAAAAGCAGTTGGCTACTGGCACAAAGACACAAAGACTAGTGGAAGAGAATAGAGACCCCAGAAATAACCCTTTGCATATATGGCTAAATGATCTTTAGTAAGAATGCTAAGATCACTCACTGGGGAAAGGACACCCTCTTCAACAGTAGAACTAGAAAAGTTATAGTGAGGAAATTGTTAAGGAAGTCAGCACCTACCAGAAGAATGAAGTTTAATATTTACCTTATATCACATACAAACAACTCAAAACGGCTATACCACCTAAATAGAGGACTTAAAATCATAAAGTTTCTTTAAAAAAACACAACTAAAAAAATACCTTGGAGAAAATATTTATAACATTTGGATTTAGCAGTGATTTCTTGGCTGTGACACCAAAAGCAAAAGTAGACAAATGGAATTATATCAAACTTAAAAACCCCTACACCTCAAAGGAAACTATCAACAATTTGAAAAGGCAATTTTATGCATGTGTGTGTGTGATACTGGGGATTAGTTCCAGGAGCACCACCAAGCCATATCCCCATCCCTTTTTATTTTTTATTTTGAGACAGGGTCTCACCAAATTACTGAGGCTGGCCTTGAACTTGAAATTCACCTGCCTCAGCCTCCTGAGTCCCAGAGATTAAGGATATATACCACCATGCCTGATTCAGAAAGGCAATCTTTAAAATGAGAGAAAATATTTATAGATCATATGACTGATAAGGGGTTCATGTACAGAATACATAAAAAACTACAGCTCAACAATAGTAGCAAAAAAAAAAAAGCCCAGTAACTTAATTAAAACCAGGCAAAGGACATGAATAGACATTTCTCCAAAGATACACAGATATCCAACAAGCATATGAAAAGATGCTCAACCTGTCTGATCATTTGAGAATGCAAAGCAAAACAAGAGTAAGATATCACCTCATACTCATTACGATGGTCACTGTGAAAAAAAAAGAAAAACAGGCAAAAAAAAAAAAGAAAGTTTGGGCAAAGATGTGGAGAAATTGGAACCTTTGTGTACTATTGGTGGGAATGTAAAATGGTGAAGCTACTATGGAAAACAGTATGGTAGTTTCTCAAATTAAAAATAGAATTACTAACTTTTTCACAACAAGTTTGCCACCAGAACACAGATGTCGTGAAAACTACCACTAAATCAAAGCAAAATGGACAGGAAAGGACTCACATCAACATTATTGTCATCGGACACGTAGATTCGGGCAAGCCCACCACTACTGGCCATCTGATGTACAAATGTGGTGGGATCGACAAAAAAACCAATGAAAAATTTGAGAAGGAAGCTGCTGAGATGGGAAAGGGTTCTTTCAAGTATGCCTGGGTCTTGGATAAAATGAAAGCTGAGCCTGAGCGTGGTATCACCATTGACATTTCCCTGTGAAAATTTGAGACCAGCAAGTATTATGTGACTATCATTGATGCCCCAGGACACAGAGACTTTATCAAAAACATGATTATAGGCACATTTCAGGCTGACTGTGCTGTTGTGATTGTTGCTGCTGGTGTTGGTGAATTTGAAGCTGGTATCTCTAGGAATGAGCAGACCTGTGAGCATGCCCTTTGGCTTACATACTGAGTATGAGACACATTGTTCGTGTTAACAAAATGGATTCCACTGAGCCAACCTACAGTCAGAAGAGATATGAGGAGATTGTTAAGGAAGTCAGCACCTACATTAATAAAATTGGCTACAATCCCAGCAAAGTAGTATTTGTGCCAATTTCTGGTTGGAATGGTGACGTGTTGGAGCCGAGTGCTAATATGCCTTGGTTCAAGGGATGGAAAGTCACCTGTAAAGCCAGTGGAACCACACTGCTTGAAGCTTTGGTTTGCATCCTGCCACCAAGTCGTCCAACTGACAAGCCTTTCCGTCTGCCCCTCCAGGATATCTACAAAATTGGTGGTGTTGGTACTATCCCTGTGGGCTGAGTGGAGACTGGTGTTCTCAAGCCTGGCATGGTGGTCACCTTTGCCCCAGTCAGTGTCACACCTGAAGTAAAGTCCGTTGAAATGCACCATGAAGCGCTGAGTGAAGCTCTTCCTGGAGACAGTATGGGCTTCAATGTCAAGAACGTGTCTGTCAAAGGTGTCATTGTGGCAATGTTACTGGTGACAGCAAAAATGACCCACCAATGGAAGCAGCTGGTTTCACTGCTCTGTGATTATCCTGAACCTCAGGCCTAATTAGTGCTGGCTATGGCCTTGTACTGGATTGTCACACAGCTCACACTGCTTGCAAGTTTGCTGAACTGAAAGAAAAGACTGATCACCATTCTGGTAAGAGCTGGAAGATGGTCCCAAATTCTTGAAATCTGGTGATGCTGCCATCATTGATATGGTTCCAGGGAAGCCCATTGTGTTGAGAGCTTCTTGGACTATCCTCCTCTGGGTCATTTTGCTGTTTGTGACAGGAGGCAGACAGTTGCTATAGGTGTCAGCAAAGTAGTACACAAGAAGGCTGCTGGAGCTGGAAAGGTCACCAAGTCTGCCCAGAAAGTTCAGAAGGCAATATGAATGTTACCTCTAACACCTGCCACTCCAGTCTTAATCAGTGGTGGAAGAATAGTCTCAGAACTGTTTGTCTCAATTGGCCATTTAAATTCAATAGTAAAAGACTGGTTAATGATAACAATGCATTGTAAAACCTTCAGAAGGAAAGGAGAATGTTTTGTGGACCGTTTGTTTTTTTGTGTGGTAGTTTTGAGTGATTAGTTTTTAAAATCAGTAGTTTCTTTTTTTAATGGGTACAGGGGTTTAAACTCAGGGGAACACAACCACTGAGCCACATCCCTACCCCTATTTTGTATTTTATTTAGAGACAGGGTCTCACTGAGTTGCTTAGCACCTCACCGTTGCTGAGGCTTGTTTTGAACTCTTGATCCTCCTGTCTTAGCCTCCTGAGCTACTGGGATTACAGGTGTGTGCCATAGCACCTGGCTAAAATCAGTACTTTTTAATGGAAACAACTTGACAAAAAAATCTGTCACAGAATTTTGAGACCCATTAAAACAAAAGTTTAATGAGAAAAAAAAGTAGAATTACCATGTTATCCTGCAGTTCAATTTCTGGGTATATACCCAAAGGAAAATGTGATGTGAAAGAAATATTTGCACATTTGTGTTCATTGAAATGTTTTCTACAAAAACCAAGAAGTGGAAACAGTTCAAATGTTCATTGACAGATGAAAGTATAAAGAAAAAGTAGTACATGTGTACGTTGTAATGTTACTTAGCCATAGAAAGAAGGAAGTCCTGTCATTGGAGCCTTGAGGATATTATTCTGAGTAAAATAGGCCAGTCACAAAAAGACAAATGTATGATTCCTCCTGTATCTAGAGTAGTCAGGTTCATACAGACAAAATATAATGGTGATTTCCGTGGACTGAGGAATGGGGAGTTAGTCTTAAATGGGTGTAGAGTTTCAGTTTTAAAAGTTGGAAAAAGTTCTAGAGATCTGTTATACAGCAGTGTGAATACAATTAACATACTACTGTTCTGAACACTTAAATATCATTAAAAGAATGAGTTTTATATTATATACTTTTACCATAATTAAAAACTTTAAAAATGTCAGCAAAATAGTAAAAGTGAAAATTATTAGGATATGGAAATATCAGTCAGTATGGAATGTCAAGAGATCTTTAAAAAGAGAGAGAAATATAAGGACCAATGTAGTTGCTACTGTTATGTTAAATCATTGCCAGGCCGGGGCTGTAGCTGTAGCTCAGTGGTAGAGTGCTTGCCTAGCATGTGTGAGGCACTGGGTTCGATCCTCAGCACCACAATATAAAAATAATAAGTGAATTAAATAAAGATCCATCAACAACTAAAAAAAAAAAATTAAAAAAAAAATCATTGCCAGGCCATTGTCAAGTCAAAGTGTTCAGAAAATTTTTACTGTCTTGGGGCCAATTAAATACCACTTCCTTACTTGTTCCCTAAATATTAGCAGGGTTGGAGAGGGCTTAATGGTGTGATGTGCTTTCTAAAGAATAAGGGTAAAGGATTAACTATGTTAGCAGAATAGTAGTGTTTTCAGGAATGTACTTAAGGAGACACTATGATTATTTTTATTGGCAACTTTTCCTTATCATTTCTTTTGTCTTTTTCTTTCATCACCATTAAGAATTTTTATTTAAAATCTAAAGGATTTAAAAAAAATTTTTTTTGTAGATATTGGTGGACCTTTATTTTTTTATTCATTTATTTATATGTGGTGCTGAGAACTGAACCCTGCCTCACACATGCTAGGCAAGTGTTCTACCACTGAACCACGACCCCAGCCCTAAAAGATTTTATTGTCCACGGCACTAAGTTCAGAGTAAGAATGCAATTTTTTAATTATTTTCTTTGATTCAAACAAATATTTTAAAAACCCTATACTTTTTAGGTAACTGAATGTGAAATATTTCTGTCACTTCTGGTGAAATTTCTGGATGCAGATAAACCACAGTGGCTACGAGCTGTTGCAGTCGAATCAATACACAGACTGTGTGTCCAGCCTCAGCTATTAAGGTAAAACCTCAGCAATATTTTGTTAAATGGTTAGTTTCATAAACTAGTAGTAGGTTAGTAAACTAGTGGGAAGATTTTAAGTATTCCCAAATATGAATGATTTTTACAAGAAAATTTGTATAATATATATATGAAGGGACATGGTGGAGGCATGGCAATGAATGAAGTCAAAACATGTGGTTAATGATGGCCATCTGTCTGAATTTGCTGAATAAATATAGCTAAGATCATTTTTTTAGAGCATTGACTTCAGTATGAACCTTTGTCCTAAATTGGTAAAATTACTCAGGTATAATGAAGAATTTTTTGAGTATGGCAGTAAAAGTACTATAACATTACTTGCTTTAAAAAATACTAAATTTTTTTTAACACATTCAAATTTTTTTCTCAGAAACATTTAAAATGATTTTACAGGTCATTTTGTCAGTCCTATGATATGAAACAACATTCTACCAAGGTTTTTCGTGATATTGTGAATGCACTGGGATCATTTATCCAGTCCTTGTTTCTTGTTCCTCCTACTGGAAATCCTGCTACAACCAACCAAGCTGGTAAAGTATATTCATATTTTGTTTTTATGTTCTGCCATAATTTACAGTATTCACTGTTCTGAGAGGATTTATTTTAGAAATTCTATCTAGAGAAATTTGGATGAAGTAAATATTTTCATAAAGATTTATACTTAACAAATAATTTGGTCTCAGTATGACACATTTATTTTCTTTTCAAGAATAGATTTTCTCTTGGTATACTTTTGGTTCCTCTAATCATATGAGGACAAAAATTTAGATACCATTCTTCATTTTAGAATAATCTTCATGATACCTTTCTTTAAAGAGACTAGATAGTTACTACTTTAGGAGTCAGTCTCTTTTTTAACAAAAGAGGTTAACATATTTTGTTTGGGAATCAGTGTATGGCTTGTTTTCTTTTACCTTCTTTATTATTTAGTACTGATTAATAGACTTGGTATTTTTACTCCTATCTTTGATAACAAGATATCTAATCAAAAGTATAATAAAAAATTTGTTAAGGACAACCTCTGTCAGTTCCCCTCTCACCCTGAGGGAGTTCTGCCTCTTTTCTTCACACTTGAATAAATCCTACTCTTTAAAAATTTTTTTTCCATATTTTTACTTACTCTAATAGCTTTTGTATAAAAAAGTAAGTAGTGTTTTGGGGAAATAGATTTCTTGGTAGACAGAATAGGATAATAAATTTAATTTATATATGTAATACCTATGGTACAGAAAAGAATTTAAAGATTGACCAGATGTTTGAATACTATTGATTTGTAATCAAGTAGTAAATTTGTATCTTTGCTTTCCCCTCTTTATCTAATAGGAAACAATAATTCAGGTGGCCCAGTCTCAGCTCCAGCTAACTCAGGAATGGTGGGAATTGGTGGAGGTGTTACTTTGTTACCAGCATTTGAATATAGAGGAACTTGGATACCTATTCTAACAGTAACCGTTCAAGGCAGTGCTAAAGCCACCTAGTAAGTAGGGGTGACATTATTATAGGGAACAAAATATTGTTGGGAATGATATTTAATCCTAAAATGCTCTGTGTTCATTATATTTTAAATTTAGACCCTGTATTTCTAATGTATTGTAGAGCTCATTTACTGTTGTTAATTTTGAGAATTCTATTTAGAACTGGATTTGTTTTCTCTTTTGCTATTTATATAGACTGTTAACAGCATTATAAAACAAAATGTGATTTTTTTTTTTTTTTACCTCTGAACCTACATAACTTTTTGAATTAAGTATGTGGCTTGGTTTCAGCCTTCTTAGAATTAGGTCTTCTAATATTAATTGAAGTATATTTGGCAAATTAATCATTTTTTAGTCTAATGTCTCTGATCTATAAAACGGAAGCACTGGTATATGTAACTTTCCACATCCTACATGTGAGGAATGTTATTTTACATAATTTCATTGTTAGGGTTAAACACATGGTGACTCTGGTTTTTAATTTATTGAAACTGTTGAATGGATGCCATATTTGCTATTTTTTATTAAAAAACTGTTGATTGGATGCCATATTTGCTATTTTTTATTTTTTATATTAGCCATCAGTTTAACAAATAAATATTCAGCAGTGTATTGTTGATTTTTCTTAGTGAATACAATACTAAGACTTAGTGAAATGCAATACTAACAAATAAAGCAATCAATATTACATGGATTTAACAGTTTTAGTTATTGTGAGTCAGTTTATGATATACTTTGAGTAATTTGTATGTATAATTAAAATAGTTTGATGACTGTAAATCAAGACTTAAAATGTAAGAGAAAAATCTAACTAGTATAAATCTAAATTTTTCTGGTATGTCAGTCTGCATTGAATCATCATTTTGATACTTAACTACGCTTTTTTTCCCTTAAAATTGTAAAAGTATAGAATCATAGAGGACTGAAATATCTAAACTAGAATTCATGGTCTATTTATAAGACATTAAAATTACTTAGTCTCATATTGATTGGCTCTGCTTTGGTTTAAAAAAAAAACCAACTAATGACTCAAGTGCACTAGAGTATCATATTGTAAAAGAATTTGATTTCTAGTGCCAAAGGAGACATTAATAATTACTAGATAGTTCACCTCATTTTATAAACTGACACAAAACAAAACCAACACAGAATAAAATTCTTGCCCTCGTGGAGCTTAGTTTTTAGTGAGTGAGGTAGTCAGTAAATAAAAACATGAACATACACTAATATGGCTTGGTTTCATACTCTTCAACTTAGGTCTTCTAATATTATCTGAGTTACCTTTGGTAAATTAATTTTTTTAACCTCATTCTCTCATTTATAAAATGGAAGTAAAAGCAGCTTGTATATGAGGAATGTTATTTTAAATATTTTGCTAATCTTGTTAGAGTTAAGCACATGGAAATCATAGAACCTTCTTCAAAATAGACCATATTTTAGGGTCTGGGGTTATGGCTCAGTGGTTGAGCGCTTGCCTCGCATATGTGAGGCACTGGGTTTGATCCTCAGCACCATATAAAATAAATAAAGATATTGTGTTCATCTACAACTAAAAACAAAAATTAAAAAAAAAAAGACCATATTTTAGCCCACAAAGCAACTCTTATCTCCTTGTATCTTATCAGATCATAATGGAAAGAAATTAGAAATCAACACCAAAAAACTTCTATAGAAACTATATAAACATGTGAACCTTGAACAATATACTTCTTTTTAAATTTTTTTTTTTTGGTAGTTGTGTATGGACAGCATGCCTTTATTTTATTTGTTTATTTTTATGCAGTGCTAAGGATTGAACCCCGTGCCTCACACATGCTAGGCAAGCACTCTGCCACTGAGCTATAGCCCCAGCCCTGAACAATACACTTTTGAATGATAAATACATGATAGAAGAAATAAGGGGAGAAATTTAAAAATTCTTGGACTTAAACAAGAATAGAGATACAGTATACCAGAACCTCTGAGACACTGTGAAGGCAATTCTGAGACAAAGGTTTATAGCTATGAGTTCCTACGTAAGAAAACAAAAAGATCCCAAATAAACAACCTAATAATCTCAAGTTCCTTTAAAAAGAACAGCTGGTGGTGGTGCATGCCTGTAATCCCAGCTGCTGGGGAGGTTGAGGCAGGAAGATTGTGAGTTTAAAGCCAGCCTCAGCAAAAGTGAGGCACTAAGCAACTCGGACCCTATCTCTAAATAAAATACAAAATAGGGCTGGGGATGTGGCTCAATGGTTGAGTACCCCTGCGTTCAGTTCGTGGTACCCCATCCCCAAAAAAGAACACACAAATTTTAAAACCAATAGAAAGTAGTAAATAATTAAGATCAGAGCTAAAAGCAATGAAATTAAGAAAAAAATACAAAGGATCATAAATGAAAATGAAGAATTGGTTCTTTGAAAAGCTAACATTGATAATCCCTTGGCTAAACTAACCAAAAAATAGAGAAGACACAAATTAATAGAATTAGAGATGAAAAAGGATAAATCAGCACAGACTTCACAGAAATCCAGCAGATCATTAGGGACTATTTTGAACACTTATACCACAGTCAATTGGAAAACCTAGAAGAAATGGATACATCTTTAGGCACAGACGACCTGCAAAAATTGACTAAAGAGGACACAGAAAACCTTAAGTGACTAATAACTAGCATTGAGATGGAAACAATAATAAAAGTTCTTCCAATGAAGAAAAGCCCAGAAATGGATGGATTCTCAGCTGAATTCTACTAAAGTCAACTCAAAATGAATCAAAGACCTAGGAATAAGACCAAAAACTATGCAACTCCTAGAAAGAATCATAGGATCAACATTCCCACATATAGGCATAGGCAATGACTTTCTCTGTAGGACCCCTAAAGCTCTAGAAATGCCATGAGTTAAT
>PVHX01000705.1:64633-248652 GCA_004024805.1 Geosciurus inauris
AATATCCAGAACATATAAAGAAGTTAAAAAAAAAAAAAAGTCCCCAAAAACAAAAAGCAACAAACCCAATTAATTAGTGGGCAAATGATTAAAACAGACATTTCTCAAAAAAAAAAAAAAAAAAAAGAAAAGAAATACAAATGACCAACAAATATATGAAAAAAGTGTTCTGCATCATTAGCATTTAGGGAAATAAAAATCAAAACTATACTGAGATTTTGTCTCAGTTTAGTCAGAATGGTTTCCATCAGGAATACAAACAATAATAACTGCTAGAGAAGATGTGGAGAAAACAGAACACTGTTGGTAGGATTGTAAATTAGTTTAATCACTATTGAAATCAGTATTGAGGTTCTTCAAAAGGCTAGGAATGAAACCATCATATGACCCGGCTATATCACTACTAAGGAATTAAAGTCATCATACCATAACAATACATGCATACTTACCTTTTTAGCAGCACAATTCATAATAGCTAAACTATGGAACCAACCTAAATATTCATCAGTGGATGAATGGATTAAAAATATATATATATATATATATGTATATATACACATACACAATGGAGTTTTAAAAGAAAAAATGAAATTATGTCAATTGCAGGAAAATGGATAGAACTCGAGAACATTATGTTAAGCAAAATAATTGAAACTCTGGAGGTCAAAGGTTATGTATTTTCTCTTGTATATGGAAGTTGGAGAGAAAAAAGGAAGAGATAGGTTGGAGGGATCTCATGAAAATCGAAAGGAGATAGTAGAGAAAAGGGCCTGGAGGTAGGAGGAGTGAAGGGAAAGGGAAAATACTTAGGAATGATATTGGCCAAATTATATTGTTATATATGTGCACATATGAATATGTAATAACAAATCCCACCATTATGTGCAACTATAATGTAACAGTGAAAAATTTGGAGAAAAACAAGCATATGTTTTGTTTTAAGTACATAGCATGAATAAAAAATGTAAACCACCCCTTTTTAAAACTATTAAAATGCTTAAAGCCTATACTATAGAATTTAAAAATTAGAGTTTTGGTGTTTAGAATTATTTTTGTTTTAGATGTGTTTTCCTAATAACATGTTCTTTAAGAACTGGAATCTGTTGAACAAGATGTTCGGCACTGGTTTGTTTACTATGTGATTTTGTGATAATTGACCTAGTAAAGAGTAAATCCATGAATTTTATCTCCTCATTTGAGTTTAAATTGCTTGATCAATAATGTCAATATTTTAGCCAGATGCCTGTAATCCCAGTGCTTAGGGAGGCTGAGACAGGAGAATCGCAAGTTCAAAGCCAGCCTCAGCAACAGTGAGGCGCTAAGCAACTCAGTGAGACCCTGTCTCTACATAAAACACAAAATAGGGCTGGGGATGTGGCTCAGTGGTCGAGTGCCCCTGAGTTCAATCTCCAGTACCCCCGCCCCCCACAGAAAAAGTCAATATTTTTCTGTTGGTTACCTAAATTTTACAAAGCAGTTGGTATGTATTAGTGGTTCAATTGCTTAATCTTAGTCAAACCTTGAGTTGAAAACTGCTAATTAATAACTATTTTACATTAATACTCAGTTTCAGTCTGTTTTTTTCATGAGTTAGTTTTGAAGAACTGTTAAACTGTTTGCCAAGCAACCACACCATTTTACATTCTTATCAACAATGTATAAAAGTTCAGATTTCTCCACATCCTGAGCAATATTTGAAATTGTTCATCTTTTTGATTATAGACATTCTAGTGGTTATTAAGTGGTATTGTGTATTTCCCTAATGATTAAAAATATTGAACATCTATTTATGTACTTCTCTGTCCATTTATCTGTCCTCTTGGGGAAAATGTCTATTCAGATCTTTTGTTTCTTTATAATTTAGTTATCTTTTTATTATAGAGTTGTAAGATCCCTCTTATATCCTAGATTCAAGTCCCTTGTTGGATATATGATTTGCAAATTTTTTTTCACATTCTGAGTTGTCTTCATTTTCTTGATACTACCCTTAGAAACATAATAGTTTTAACTTTTGTTGAATCCAGTGTTCTTTTTTAAAAAATTTATTTTAGTTGTAGCTGGGCAGAATACCTTTATTTTTATTTATGTGGTGCTGAGGATCAAATCCAGTGGCTTACATGTGCTGGCAAGTGCTCTACCACTGAGCTACAACCCCCAACCCCCAGTGTTTCTTTTATTGTTTGCACTCTTGATATCATGTTACAAACTATTATCTAATCTGGGGTCTTGAAGATTTTTACCTTTACATTTAGGTCATTGGTTCATTTTTAGTTAATTTTGTGTATGGAGTAAAGTAGGGGTCTAATGTCTCTCTTGCATATCCAGTTGTCCCAGTACCATTAATTCATTCCTAATTGTATTATTCTTTCTTTGTGGTATTATCTTGATAGAAAACTATTTTACAAGATATAACACTGAAATTCCTTAGTTGTCATGATGTAAGACACAAGATTTTTTTGTCATTCCCTCTGAAAGCTTTCTCTTAACTATGCAGTAGAAACAGTTCTGCAACTTGAATTTGACACATAGATGCTTAAAGTATTGTTCATACTGTTGGTAGATTGTATCTGGAATGATAGATAAACTAGATATCTTACAGTAATGCTTTTCCCCAGTATGAAAGTATCTTCTTTTTTGTAGTATTGATTTTATTTTATAGCACTTCATTTAAAAGCACCTAAAACTAGCATTTGAAAAGCTTTTTAGTCTGCTTATGTCTTACTATCTTTTGTTTCTAAATCTTTATTTTTCAAATATCAACAATTAATGAAAATAATGACACAGTTATAGGGAGGAATGAAGTAAGAAATGAAAATAATTAGTTATGGCAGGGGTCAGGTCTTAATTTTTCTAATCAGTTTCTTAGAATACCATGAATGGACCCTTCTCCAAATTAAACAAACTCAGTAATATGCTTTTATTTTGGCTATTCTATTAATGTCATTTTTTGGAATCTACAAATAATGGAAAGAGTTCTCTATATTTTATCAATTTTGGCTTTTCATTAGTGGTTTAATTTTTTTCATAATTTCAGCCTAGAAATGCTGGACAAAGTTGAGCCTCCAACTATACCAGAAGGTTATGCCATGTCTGTGGCATTCCATTGTTTGCTAGACCTTGTTCGAGGAATCACTAGTATGATTGAAGGAGAGTTAGGAGAGGTTGAAACAGATTATCAGTCTACCACAGAAGGGGCTTCTTCACCAGTACATTCATCAGAACAGCAAGATTTACAGTCAACATCAGACCATACGGATAAGGAAATAGGTGTGTATTATCGTTCTGTATTTTTAATTATTATTTTGAAATTTACAGAGAACTAGCAGAGTAGTAGTTTCCTTGTCATTCATCCTTATTCCCCATTGTTAACACTTGGCCCTATTTACCTTACCTTTCTATTATGTACATGTCATTATGTTTTTTCTGAACTATTTTAGAATAAGTTGTAGATATGATGCCTCATCGCCCCTAATTACTTGGTGTGGATCTTCTAAAACTAAGGATAGTCTCCAACATACTATAGTACAACCACCATTAGAGATTAGGATCAGTCCAATAATATCTAATCTCATAACTCATTCAGATTTTGCCAGTTACCTCTGTGCTGTTCTTTATTGTTTGTTGAATTTAATTGCCATATGTCTATGCTTTCCTTCAGTGTGGAACATAGTTCCTTAGTTTTTCCTTGTTTTATATGACCTTAACATTTCTGAGGAACCAGGTCAATTTGCTTTCATCTTATATTCCTTCACAATTATGTTTAATTTATTATTTTTTTGCAGAATTAACATAGAAATGTTGCTGTGTTGTATTTAGTGTGCCAACATATTAGGAAGCATACAGTGTCAATTTGTCTCATAATTGGAGATATTTACTTTTATCAATGGCTAGTATGTCAGCCAGGTTTCCTTAGTGTAAAGTCACATATTTTTCTAATAAAATATATTGTAAGAGTTCTTTCTCTTCTCCCCCATTTGCTATTTTTAAAAATTTATTCACATATTAATGTAGATTCATGGATTTTTTATTTAGTGTAGATTCATGGATTTTTATTTTATTCAAAAGACTAAATTGTGACTATCATTATTTGATAGTTTGATTCTCAGACTGACCCTTCTGAAGCTGGCAATTGTGTCTTTTTTGGGGAAAAGGAGAATACCAGGGATTGAACCCAAGGGCACTTCACTTAATCACTGAGCCACATCCCTAGCCCTTTTTATTTTGAGACAGGGTTTCACTAGGTTTTTTACTGCCTCTTTAAGTTGCTGAGGCTGGTTTTGAACCTGCAGTGCCCCTGACTCAGTCTCCTGGACCACTGGGATTACAGGTGTGTGCCACCATGCCCAGCCCTTGTGTCCTTTTGATATGTGTCTCAACTCCTTTTGACTTTATCTGCGCATTTCTTCACTGTTTGATAAAATAAGATCAAACATCAGTTCCAAACTGATGTTGAATATTTCTTGTCCAGCCCAGATGTCAGTCAGTTTTCCAAGAAGTCTTGAAGAATAGTATTGAAACTAACACCTGGGCACTAGGGATGCTTCTTGCTGCTTGGATAGGAAACACACACAAACAAAACAGCAACAACAATAACAACACATATTTCAACATTTCAAAAATGTCTCTCTCTCTCTCTCTCTATTAAAACTATGACATCACATTAATTTTTTCTGGGTTCCAGTTTAGTACCACTGGGTTTATTTTTACCTTTCCATATTTGTAACTTCAGTCTCCCACTCTCATTTGCTCAATGTATTTGCTTATTTGCATGATGCCCAGTGTATGTAATTAATATCCTGCCAAAACCAGCTTGTTACTGTGTAGCTCATCCTTACTCCCAGCTGGTCCCAGAGATTGGAAGTTTGGCTAATAGAGAAGAAAATAGGAATTGATATTACATATTGTTTTATAAAGGTATGAGTCAGTTAACTCATGTATAGAAAGATCTTATAATAGATGTTTTCAGACAGCTTTATCCCCAGCCCTTTTTATTTTTATTTTGAGACAGTGTCTTACAAAGTTGCCAAGTCTGGCCTGGACCTTGTAATATTCTTGCTCAGCCTCTGGAGTAGGTAGGATTCTGTGTGTGTACAATCATGCCTGACCTAAATTTTTATTTATTCAGGTATATTTTAAGTATAAGAGGTTCAGTATTTAAGAGTTGATAAAATATTTGACATATTGTCAGTTAACCAGGGATATTTTAGAATTTGATGTGTCATTAAATATTATGACATCTATTATTATTATTAAGTATTATTATTATTTTTTTTTTCCTTAAAGTTAGTAGAGCTGTTTGGGAAGAAATGGTGAATGCTTGCTGGTGTGGTCTTCTTGCTGCACTCTCACTCCTCCTTGATGCCAGGTATTAAGTCTTTGTAAGTTTTATGTTAGATCATGGCAGTTAAACCAATATTAAAATGGTTTACTTGATTTGAAGAATTTATTTTCTAATATTAGTGTGTTATATAGCAAGAACATTATTACTTATTTTTAATTATTTGTATTTATGGAATACAATGGGATAAAATATATGTATACAATGTGCAGGGATCAAATCAGGATAATTAACATTTCCATCTCCTTATCATTTATTTAAGAACATTATTCTTTTTTAGCCATTACCCTTCTTCATTCTGTCCCTGCCCTGCCCTCTACCAGAATTGTCACAATGTCACAGTGTTTTTATAGAAGATACAATCCCAAATTATAGAACACTTTTCATTTTAAGACATATTTCTACTTTTGCAATGATCATGATTATATTCAATTTCTTTGATTTTTTTTCTTTAGGATTGCAGAATTTTTACTGATTTTAAAATGCTCAATATTTTTAGGTTAAATCTCTTGAGTTCTTGATCATTTTCTTTGATAATAAATGTATGTATTGTACCTTGTATTTACCCAGTTTAAATTATCAGATATTGGGGCTGGGATTGTGGCTCAGCGGTAGAGCGCTTGCCTCGCATGCGTGAGGCCCTGGGTTTGATCCTCAGCACCACATACAGAGCAATAAAATAAAGACATTGTGTCCATCTACAAAAAAATTTTTTTTAAAAATTATCAGATATTATGTTAACTGGTTAAAATTCCTTCTTAAGTATATTGATTTTGATGATATTTTTGGTATATTTTCTTAAGACTTTACTTAATACCTAATTTCACGTCATATTTTATAATACAATTTAAAATAAGTTGATCAGTTAAATAAAATACCTTATCTTTTCAGCACAGATGAGGCTGCCACTGAGAATATCTTAAAAGCTGAACTGACTATGGCTGCTCTTTGTGGAAGACTGGGCCTTGTAACTTCAAGAGATGCCTTTATAACTGCAATATGCAAAGGTTCCTTGCCTCCGCATTATGCCCTTACTGTATTGAACACCACCACAGCAGCTACACTTTCCAATAAATGTAAGACTTAAGCTTGTACAGAGTTCTCTCCTTCTTGTTGGGTGACATGGCATAGAGAAATGATTATAGAAATTCTTAGTTCACACCTCTGCTGTTCACTCACTGACTGTGTGACCTTAAGGAAGTGATTGTCCTTGAGCTTCAGTTTTTTTTTTTTCCATCTCTGTAATGCAGTGGGAGTGGGGGAGGATAATAATACCTTTTTAAAACATAATAAAACTGGAAATCCATTAAAAATTATTATTATTAAATAATTATTATTTTGTGCAAACTAAATAAAACTGGAAATCCATTAAAAATTTTAACATAATTTTGAAATGGTGGTTGATATTTTTGTATTAAATGGAACTAGTATAATGGTAAAGTTTGTAACCATTTAGGTTAAGTTTACCTTCAAATACTTATTTATGTTGAATACTTTGAAAGCATATATAGTGTATTTTAATGTGATAATAAAGTTTTCAAACTGAAAATATATTGGTCTCTGACTTTAAAAGTATCCTACAAATACATGTTTAAAATACTTAGTTTGTTCTAATTCTATTTTGCTTATGAAGATAATAACCATAGTCTTATAATTTTTTTACAATTGATATAGAAAACTACTTAATATTTGCTTAACTTGTCTTGGTTTTTGTACTTCATGAGTTTTCATAAAGTTAGCACACATAATAGACATTATTGGTATTTAAATAAGTGTAATAGTGGAACTTTATTTAATCAAATTAATATTTTAAAATATACTGTTACTCTGATTGCAGTATAAAAAGTTTTTTTTTAACTTATTTAGGCTTCCTTTTGTATTCCAGCATATTCTATTCAAGGCCAAAGTGTTATGATGATAAGTCCATCAAGTGAGTCTCACCAGCAGGTTGTGGCAGTGGGCCAACCTTTAGCAGTTCAGCCTCAAGGGACAGTAATGGTAATGTACTTGTTTTTTTTGTTTGGTTACTAATTAATTATCAAGGAAACATACTCCTTTTTGCATTTGCCGAAATTTATTACTGTAGTTATTACTTTCTTTTACCTTGAGAGTATTTTTGGGAGAAACTAGTTAACTATTCAGTTCACATTGTAACCAATATGACAACACAACTTTTAGTCGGATTAATTTTTTTGTAAAAGTATTCAAACCTATTTTTAAAATATTTCTGTGTTTTACTTTTAAAAAATCTTTGAATGCATTAATGCTACTTTATAAGCTTTAATTTAAAGAATACTTAGCAGATCTTGCAGATATATCCTTTTTCAATATAGCTAACTTCCAAAAATATCCAGTGTATGAGAACTCTACTTAACTTGGCACACTGTCATGGAGCTGTTCTTGGAACATCATGGCAACTTGTCTTGGCAACTCTTCAGGTATGTTCAAGTACTTGGATCAGAAATCATTATATTGTTACTTATAATTGCTAACAGTTAAACTAAGCATTATCCCTTGATGCTTCATGCAGACCTGTGACAGAGACTGAGCAAGAAAAAGAAGTTAAAAGGAATAAATGACGTAGCTCATATCATAGTTTGTGGTAGAGTGCTTCTCATAATGGCCTAAGTTCTATTGCTTAAACTTGGTATAATTATTTTCTATGAATATTAATTACTGATTTTAATTTTAGTTACTAGTAGTTACTGCTGCTTTTAGTTCTAGTTATTAGAATTTTTATAGTTTTACAACTTTGTTTTGTTTGAATTTTTCAGCATCTTGTATGGATTCTGGGATTAAAGCCTAGTAGTGGTGGTGCCTTGAAACCTGGAAGAGCTGTAGAAGGACCCAGTACAGTAAGCTCTAGTCCTTCTTATCTGATTAGTGCTTCCAAAAATGTCATGTTATATTTAATTTTATGCTTCTCTTAGGTTCTGACAACAGCAGTGATGACAGATTTACCAGTGATTTCCAATATACTTTCAAGATTGTTTGAAAGCTCACAGTAAGAGTCAATTTTACATTTGATAGAAAAATATTTTACTGGCTATATATTTTAGATCAAAATGTCTTATTTCTTCATTTTCATTTTAGGTATCTTGATGATGTGTCATTACATCATTTAATAAATGCACTCTGTTCCTTATCTCTAGAAGCAATGGATATGGCCTATGGAAACAATAAGGTCTGATATTCTACCTTTCTGTTCTAAATGTTGTATATTATTTAGTCATAAAAGATGCTATGATCTCTGTGTTTTGCTAGTAGGACCAATACTTGTTTTTTAACACTAGTCTGGTAAGTTTTTACCATTTTTGGTTGTTATTTGTAGAAGGGGGAGTAAAGAGGACATGATTTGTTTTACTATATGTCTAAACATGTAATATGATTTTAAATTGTGCCGTTTTTTCTTGTGTAGTTTTTTTTTTTTTTTTTTTGGTACCAGGGATTGAACCCAAGGGTGCTTAACCACTGAGGCACATCCTTATCCCTTTTTTATATTTTATTTAGAAACAAGGTCTTGCTGAGTTCCTTAGGGCCTCATGAAGTTGTTCAGGCTGGCTTTGAACTCTCAATCCTCCTGCTTTAGCTTCCCAAGTGCTGGGATTTTAGGTGTATGCAGCTGCACCTGGCTCATGTAGTGACTATTTCTAAAAAAAATATTTTTGTAAAGAATAATGCGGGGCTGGGGCTGTAGCTCAGTGGTAGAGCGCTTGCCTAGTCCGTGTGAGGCACTGAGTTCTATCCTTAGCACTACATATAAATAATAAATGAATAAAATCCATAAAATAAGATCTATCAACAACTAAACAAAAATTTTAAAAAAGAATAATGCAACACAATTTTTATGAATAGATTTCATAAACTATCATGTTAATGATTGTGCTTAAAATTTGTGATCAGAATAATATTTAAATTAAGAAATACATGTCTCAGTTTCTCTTGCTTTAATTGGGATCAAAACCAAGGATCTACTTATTTCCTTGTTTCTTTCCTTTTTTTGGTACCAGGTATTGAACTCAGGGGCACTTGACCACCAAGCCACATCCCCAGCCCTATTTTTTGTGTTTTATGTAGAGACAGGGTCTCACTGGGTTGCTTAGCACCTTGCCATTGCTGAGGCTGGCTTTGAACTTACGATTCTCCTGTCTCAGCCTCCCAAAGTGCTGGAATTACAGGTGTGCACCACTGCGCCCGGCTGATGACCTACTTATTTCTTTCTAAAGGTAGTGACTCTCCTAACTTTGAAATTAAACTTTTTGTTTATTGATTAAATGAGTAGAACAGTACTTTTGAATATTGACACTTAAGAACATTTCTTTCTATATTCAAAATTTCATTTTGTTACACTTGGAAAGCACAGGAAAATTTGGGCTTATTTATATCTTAGTAATAATTATTTCAAATAAACTGCTTTCAGGCTGGGGATATATCTTAATGGTGGAATGCTTGCCTAGCATGTGTGAGGTCCTGCGTTTGACCCTCAGAACCATACAAAAATCAAATTCTTTCTATATTTTGAAATTAATGAATACAGTTTGACCATTTACAAATAACATGAAGAAAATCCAGCAATTTATTTTACATATCTATATGTGTGGTCCAAAAATATGTTGTCTTATTAATCCTTAATTCTGTGTACTATAGCTTGTTTCCTTGGCTCATGTGACTCAATTCTTCAAAGAAGAAGTTCTCATTAAAGCATAGTTTCATTTATTATAGTATATAGCTAGATAATTACATAAACATTTAGGTATATGAAAATATGTATTAAAATTTGCTCCAAATTCAGGCAAGGATATAAAATACAGTAAACTAATCACTTTATTGATATTGTGGATAATCCTCCACCTTTAAATTCTTAACACAAAACCATAATATTTTGAAGAGTACCTTAAGAAAATACATGCAAACTTACAATGTCTTGGAAATTTATGTGCTCATGTAACAAACATGGTATGATTACTATGTACATGACACTGCTGGAAGATATAAAAGAAATAGGTTTCTATTTTCAAATAACATATAAACTGTTTCACTCTGGTTAAGTCACAGTAAATTTGGTGTGAGATGTGAGAGTCTAAACAAATAGTATAAATATTGCTGGGCTTAGTGGCACATACCTGTAATCCCAGTAGTTCAGGATGCTGGGGCAGGAGGATCCCAGGTTCAAGGCCAGCCTCTGCAATTTAGCAAGGCTCTGAACAACTTAGCGAGACCCTGTCTCAAAAACAAAAAAGGGCTAGGGGTGTGGATCAATGGTTAAATGCTCCTGGGTTTAATCCCTGGTAATACACACCCCCCAAATATAGCATAGATATTATTTGATGTGAAACTTATTTTAGGAATCCTTAATTCTCTGTTACATGATATACTTATATATGTCTATTAAAATGAGTTAAGATTAGTCAAAATAAACTAGTGTGAATGGAGCTAGATATTAAAGGAATGGTAAGATTTAGATTAAAAAAGGCTAGCTGGGTGTGGTGATGCACACCTGTAATCCCAGCGGCTCAGGAGGTTGAAGCAGGAGGATCTCAAGTTCAAAGACAGCTTCAGCAACTTACCAAGGTCCTAAGCAACTCAGTGAAACCCTATCTCTAATTAAAATATTTAAAAAAGGGCTGGGGATGTGGCTCAGTTTTTAAGTGCTTCTGAGTTCAATCCCCAGTACCTGCATGCCCCCTGACCAAGAAAAAATTTAAAAAGGCAAGTTCATGGAAATCAAAAGAGAAAAACTTTACAAGAAATCATAAAGAGAGAGAAACAGGAGCTTTGGTGTTTAATAATTATTGTTAACCTTGAAAAATACAATTTTAAGATAGGGGCAGATGTAACTTAAGGAAGGCTTAGAGGGAACAAAGGTTGAGAACACAAATATACTGAGTAGTATGGAGATAATTTCTTAGAGAATGAATTCACATCTCTTCATTTTAGGATTCAGTTTTGTAAAGTGAAATGGCAAATATAAAATGAAAATAAAAGCTGTATAAAAATATTCAAGTAATCTGCCAGGCCCTGGGTTCAATTCCCCAGCACAAAAAAGGGGGAAAATTCAAGTATATATTATATTATAAGTGCATTAAATACAGACTTTATAAAAATATTTCTAGATGGAGGCTATTAAAAGTTCATTATTCAGTTTGACTTCTATAAAAAGTATTATAAATGCGATAAATATGCAGATATTAAAATAAGTTAAAATTTTTCTACATTGTTAAGAAAATAAGTTTAACAATGTTGTCTGTTCTGAGTGAGTTCAGTGTAGGGATTCCTATTGTAGAAATTATTCAGATATGGCTTTAAAGTGACCAACATCTTGTTTTTGGACTTCATTTCAGGAATTTGCACTAATGTGTTATGGATGTAATTCACTGTAAGGTTTGCAAATTCTTTCTTAGAAGGTGAAGCTAATAGTATGAAGTATATTACCCAGCTCAGAATAAAGCAACTATTTTTCATTAAGTGTTTTCTGTAAGCCAACCACTACCATTTCATTTAATCACTTAAAACTACTTTGTAAGCTTCAATGGTAGCCTTCCCTTACAAATGAAAACATGAAAATAGAGAGCTTAAGTAACTTGCCTGAGATCATTTATTTAGTAAATGGTAGAATTTGGATTCGAACCTACATATTTTTCATTCCAAAGCTTCATTCTTGCTAGTGACTCTAACTTTGGGTGTTATCAAAGTCACCTATGGCATTTTTTAAAATTTAAAAAAAATGCCAACTACATTCTAGGGTTCTTGAGTAAACTTCTTTAGGTGTGAATCCTAGGCATCTTTGTGTTCTTTTAAATGCTACACAGGATTCCTACATATGCTCTGGCTAAAATAAAGAGGAAGAAGAAGAAGTAATACTAGGTATCACTTGGGGAGACTTATTATGTGTCAGGTACTTTCTGATATGAACTAGTTTCTATACTATTATCATCTCCATGTTACAGATTAAAAAGTTCAGTAGAGGTAGTAATTTACCCAAGGTTACATAGCCGTTAAGTGGCAGAGTCAAGATGAAATCCCAGACAGTTAAAACTTCACAGATGTCAATCACATCCACAATACCATATTTTCTCCAGATTTATTCGTTTTTCTGCCATCAAAATGTGTAGGCACCTCCATATTAGCACATGAAGGAAGGGTCAACCATGTCATGTTTGTCTTAAAATCTTAATGTACTTAATTCACTGATTTCTACTAAGGGAAGAAAGATGCTGTTAAGCATTTCCATATTGGATATTATCAGTACCGTAAAAATATTAGGAATATATAATAAAAAACTTCAGGTTTTTAGATGTTTAGATTAAGTACTCTTACTGTTAGCCATTCTCTATGTCAAGGGTAATTTTTGAACTTTTACCTGTTTCCTGTAAAAGCATTCTTAATCAGATTGTCTAATTAGGATCTATTCTGAATACTTAAAGATGACAGAAAGGCTTGTCTTATGACAAGTTTTGTTATATTTATTGCTAACTTTACATATGCTAATTAATTATAGTTATGCTCTTCAGAGTATTCTGTTTTATTTATAGTCCAAGTACCCAGAATTCTCCTTATATATTAAAATGCAGTATGTTTTCTCCTTAGGAACCATCTCTCTTTGCTGTTGCCAAATTGTTAGAAACTGGTCTAGTTAACATGCACCGAATAGAAATTTTATGGAGACCTCTAACTGGTCATCTACTTGAGGTAAACTCTTTCTTAAATATTATATTTTATTTTTTCGTTAATAAAGATTATCTACATTGAGCTAATAGTTCCAGATCACCAAAGTATTAACTTCCCCTGGCCCTTTCCTATGTATTTACAACTGTATATTTTATCAAGGAATAATGTTGTATAGTAACTGGTTTGGTGAGGGAGTAGATTGCTTTTTTTTTTAATATTTTTTTGGTTGTAGATGGACACAATATCTTTATTCTGTTTATGTGGTGCTGAGGATCGAACCCAGTGCCTCATGCATGCGAGGCAAGTGCTCTACCACTGAGCCACAATCCCAGCCCCAGTAGATTGCTTTTATTGCCAGAAAATGGGTGAAATTTTTTTTTTTTAATATATTTTTTTAGCTGTAGATGGACACAATGTCTTTATTTTATTGCTTTGTATGTGGTGCTGAGGATCGAACCCAGGGCCTCACGCATGCGAGGCAAGCGCTCTACCGCTGAGCTACAATCCCAGCCCCTGGGTGAAATTTTTCAAGTGATAAATATCAGAGAAATCAGCTGTCAACTTATTATACAGTCTCTTGATCCATCAGGCCAGTTGGGACTGAGAGTTAGTAGTAAACACTGTTCATTTATAGATTTTGCTACAGTTAATGAGATAACCTATTAAGGGAAAACCTATTTTGTATTTTTAACTATAGATATTGTCAGAGAATTTTATCTGAATTTACATTTTCTTGCATTCAAGTTGGGGAGACTCAATAATTAGTTGCTGCTTAATAGCCAGTTACTGCTTTATAGTGATATATACAAATTAAATATTTAATTTCTTGTGTTGGTACATATGTCTCTATACAATTCAGGTTCATGTTATCAAGGTCATTTGATATTATTTTAGGAACCTAAGAAAGTTATTAGGAAAACTGATATACAGGAGATTTTCTCCTATTTTATCAAAATTATTTTAAACAGTAGTTAGAGGATATATGCTGAGTTCTTCATGATTGGATCATCTCATCAGGTGGCAACAAATAAAATTTTTAAAATGTTATCGCAGTCTTTGTTTATGAACTTAATTAAGAACTTAGGCTGGGCGCGTTGGCACACGCCTGTAATCCCAGCACTTTGGGAGGCCGAGACTGGAGAAGCGCTAGTTCAAAGCCAGCCTCAGCAACAGCAAGGTGCTAAGCAACTCAGTGAGACCCTGTCTCTACATAAAACACAAAAAACAGGGCTGGGGATGTGGCTCAGCGGTTGAGTGCCCCTGAGTTCAATTCCCGGTACCCCCCCAAAAAAAAGAATTTAGTGTTTGGGTTAGGGATGTAGTTCAGTATTAGAGTACTTGGAGGGACTTGGGTTTAATCTCTAGCAAATTTAAAAAAAAGGAAACCTTAGTATCAGCTTGCTGCTTTTGTTTACTCTGATAATGTGTCCTTTACTATTATGAAATCCTTTCTTTTCTGTGACTTATTTTAGTTTCAGCTTTTTTCTTTTGTCTTCTCTTTGTTGCTTCCTCTTGCCCTTATTCAGAAGGTAAGCTTACTGACATTTTCAATATATTTTCTTCTAATCCTTACTTGATGTAATTTTTAAAATAAGAAAAAATCTAATATTTTAATTTTTCTTTGCTCAAATTGATGGTTTATAGTGGTTTATAGTTATGTATACAAATTAAATATTTAATTTTTCAACATATGTACCTTCAGGTGTGCCAGCATCCAAACTCTCGAATGAGAGAATGGGGAGCAGAAGCTTTAACTTCACTTATTAAAGCAGGATTAACATTTAACCATGAGCCTCCACTTTCACAGAACCAGGTAAAACAAGAGTACTTAATATGAAATTATCCTCTTCCATATGTAATTTTTCATAGTTTTTATCAAGTAGATAATATTCTAATAAAGGGTTTTAAAAATTTAATATTTTATTTTATATTTAGGCTATTGATCTCTTACTAAAGGTAAAAGATTTTTGGTCTCCACAAAGAATTTTAAACACTTCATGAATGACACTGAATAAGGTTAATAAATTACATAGAATTGGTCTTCTAATTTTCCTTTTCACAAAGTGCTAAGGCTTCATTTTAGACCTTTTTACATTTTTATATCTAATGACTTTTTCCTTTTGCTATACATCTTAGGGAGAAAACAAATGGCAGAAGAAACAAACACAATAAAATAGATTTTCATTTTTTAAGTTTTAAGTTATTTTTTACTTTCAGAGTATATTTAAAATGTTCATCATCTTGATTCTCTGTATCATTCACATATATTTTACACAGTTGTTTCAGTCAGCTTTTTCGCTGCCATGACTAAAGGACCTGACCAGCACACTTGTAGAGGAGAAAAGGTTTATTCAGGGGCTCACGGTTTCAGAGGTCTCCATCCATAGACAGTAGGCTCCATTCCTTGGGGCTCAAGGTTAGGCTGAAAATCATAGCAGAAGAGTGTGATGGAGGACTGCATTTGTGTACAATGTGTCAAAATGCATTCTACTGTTATATGTAACTACATAGAACAAATTTTTTAAATTCCAAAAAATAAAAATAAAAAGGAAAAAAAGAGTGTGGCAGAGGGTAGTAGCTTACATGGTAATCAGAGAGCAGAGAGAGAAATCTTCAATTCTCAGATACAAATATATACTCAAAGCCACATCCCCAGTGAACCACTTCCTCCTGCTACACCCCACCTGCCTCTAGTCACCACTCAGTTAATCCCATCAGGGATTAATTCATTGATTAGGTTAAGTGGATAGCCCAATCATTTCTCCTCCAAACCTTGGTGTTGTGTCACACGTGAGCTTTTGGAGGACACCACATCTAAGCCTTAACAACAGTTTTTAAAAGTCTACCAAAATTTTACTGCTTCAGGACTGAGTAGGAATGAGGCATTTAATAGACATTCCAATGCTCCCACATCTTATTGTATTCCAGTTCTACAAATTTACTCAACATAATTATTAAGTATAGCTCTTGGAACAGAGTAGTCAGTCAACAAGACAGAAAAGATACATGTTCTTTTACATCTTACATTTTAGTGATTTTATATATTTTTCTACAATTTGAATTTTTTTAAGAAGAGAACTATTGTGCAATTACTTCAGTATTTTCAGTGTTCACCTTAAAACCTAATGTATAGTTAGAGCTTAATAAAATATTTGTTCAGTCAGTGAGCCAAATAAATGAACTCTTGAAGAGAAGAAAGTTAAAAAATGAAGCAAGTGCTTTGAGACACTTAATAGGATAGAATCAAGTGCTTTTGTTTACTCACCAGCAAATTTGGTTTTATGTCATCTTTGTTAGAGTTTGCCATACTTATTCATTTTTAAAACATTTTATACCTTTTATTCCATCACACTTGAGAATTTTAAATTTCAGTACATGTAATATATAATAATAAAGAAAGTTAAAGGTGATTTTAATTGGTAATTGTTTTCTACTCTTCAAATATTTCTATAGATGTATGTTCTTTAATGAAATTGATTTCTGTTTGGTTCTATATTTATTATTATTTTTTAATGTAAGATACCTACCCTTTTATCTTGAAATCTAGCATCTTAGAGACTTGGCTTTTTTCCTCATTAAAAATATAAATGACAAAGTACATCTCTAATGAATACTGTCAGGGAAGTCATATTTAATGTTTATTTTGGTAGAAAAAAACTCTGCTTACCCAGGTAGTCTGGGTGGTGGTGAGTTTAATAAGCAGTGAAAGCAACAGCCTGGGCATGGTGGTGCATGCCTATAGATCCAGCACTCAGGAGGCTGAGGTAGGAGTATCAGTTGATCCCAGGAGTTCAAGACCAGCCTGGGCAGCACAGTCAGATGTTGTCTTAAAAAAATAAAATAAAGATATGAAAAAGGGAGCAACAAATAATTCCTGTCTTTTTGAATTTCTCTTCCTAATTAGTTTCTTGCCCCCTTTTCAGAGACTGCAATTGCTTTTATTGAACCCATTAAAGGAGATGTCCAATATTAACCATCCAGATATACGACTCAAGCAATTAGAATGTGTGTTGCAGATTCTGCAGAGTCAGGGAGACAGTCTTGGACCTGGTTGGCCGTTGGTTCTAGGAGTCATGGGAGCAATCAGAAATGATCAAGGGTAAGTTTTGAAATTAATATCCCCCAAATAATACAAATAGAAGGGGAATCCATCCTAAAAATTTTGCAGTATAGTAATTTTTTATGCATGTGCTTTCTGTATAAGTCCAAGACCCATAACAGTTTTTATTAACCTACCCTCAAGTGGCTACAGGGAATTGTTAGATATTACCCTTGTTTTAAAAGGATAGGAATATATTTTAAAGGGATAGAAATCTATTCCTGTTTGACCTTTATATTAGGTTCTTATTTACAATAAGATAGATAAACCAATTTGAAAAATGTATAATACACCCAAAGATTAGACTTGTTACAAGATTTGGATTTGTTAAAAGAAATATTTGGTAAGATATAAAATAACTTAAGAGTGCGACTTCACCATGTGTATGAGGAAATCTAAGAAATTGCTTTAAAATAACTTTCATTTATTTATTAAATGCTTATTCTGTGCTTAGTGTATTTTAGATACTGTGTTTACCAGTTATTCTGAGTATTCAGATAACTAGCTCCTGCCTTAAAATAGAATCCAAGGAAGGAAGTAGTTTGTTATGCCATGAAATTATTAAGGCTCTAGGTAGAAGGGGACAGAGCCAAAATTATAAAAACCTTTTATGCTTTTGTAAACTATTTGGGTTTATTTTGAATACATTTGGGAAGCATTTTAGGATTTTAAGCAGAGGAATGATGTGATCAGATATACAGATATTACAGATGCAGATGTCACAGATACCACTGTGACAGCAGCAAGACGTTAAGGTGGGAAACAAAGTCTACAAATGCTCTCGAGGAATAAGAGGAGATGGATTTGAGCAATTTTAACTGATTAACTCAAGAGGCAAACGGAGACATGAAAATTGGGCATGACTCCCAAATTTCTGACTTAGGCAATTAGTTTGATGAATGATGTTATCATTAACTAAATAGGGAATACAGAAGGAAGAGCAAATTTGAAATGGATGTATGCTCTTATTTAATTTAGGGTAGAACTCCAGTAGAGAGATTTAGCAGACATTGGATTGGTATGTTTGTCTATCATTCTGCAATAGGACTCACAGTATCTTATTTTGATAACAAGTATAGGAGTTTTAGCTGATTGAGATACTTGAGAATATTAAGGAAAGTTAAATGTTTTTAAATACTCATAGTAGTACATTTTCTTAAATACTATAAAATATTGAGGTAATTAGACATTATGGTGCACACCTGTAACCCCAGGAACTGGGGAGACTAAGGTAGAGGGTAACAAGTTCAAGACTAGCCTCTGCAACTTAATGAGACTCTGTTTCAAAATAAAGAATAAAAAGGGCTGGGGATGTAGTTCAGTGTTAGCATGCTCCTGGGCTTAATCTCTAGTACTATTAAAAAAAAAAAAAAAAAAAGTGAAGGGAGATCAGTTTAGGATCAAGTTGAAGTGACTTTTCTCAGTGTATATAATAGGGCATTGTAAGGATGAAATGAATTAATGTGTAAAATGCTTTAAAAGTGTATGACACACTAATAAGAGGTAGTTATTATAATCATCTTTTTCATTATTTACCATCAGAATTTTTCTCGAAAACCAAATGCTTTCTATTTTTTTCATTTGAAATTCAAAATTTACTCTTCTTACAGACTAGATTCACAGAATTTTATATTCCTTTGGAGATTTAAAGAAGATAATTGTATATTTATAAAAGAATGAAGAACACATTTTCATTTATTGAGTAAATTTTCATTTATTAAGTAAATTATGTTTATTTACATGTGCTTGGCATCATGTAAGATATTGGGGTACAATGGAGAGAAAAGTAGCTATGCCAATTTCCCATTCTCATTCGTTGTTCAAGTTTTCTTTTGGTTACTTGTACTTGATGTAAAATACAAATAGAAATGATACATTGCCAATACTCATTTATATCCTTTTTCTTAATCTAATTTTATTTCTTGTTACCTCTAAGGTTCTTAATTTTTTAGTTTTTTTATTTAAGTTAGCGTATCTTTTTTACACTTACAAATGTTGAAGTACTGTATGATCTATATTAGGGAAGGTTTTCTTGTTAAAATTCTAAAATAAAATTTTGCTTGGTTCAAATTATTGTAAGGTATATGGTTTTACGCATTTCTTTTAAATGCATCAGTATACATTTCTTTTGTGTTTTCAGAGAATCCTTGATACGAACTGCGTTCCAATGTCTTCAATTAGTTGTGACAGATTTTCTACCAACAATGCCTTGTACTTGCCTACAGATAGTTGTAGATGTTGCAGGTAGCTTTGGACTTCATAACCAAGAACTAAATATTAGTTTAACTTCAATAGGTTTATTGGTAAGTATCATTCATTGCCTTTCTTATGATAATATAACATAGAAATTACTGTTACACAGTTGGAAGTGAATGCTAAGAAAATATGGTTTTGAGCTGGGCGTGGTGGCACACGCCTGTAATCTCAGCATTTTGGGAGGCTGAGATAGGAGAATTGTGAGTTCAGTGTCAGCTTCAGCAATGGCAAAGAACTAAGCAACTCAGTGACACCCTGTCTCTAAGTAAAACACAAAATAGGGCTGGGGATGTGGCTCAGTGGTCAAGAACTCCTGAGTTCAATCCCCTATACTAAAAAAAAATATATGGTTTTGGCTCTATGAAAATTGTTTGAATGACTTGAGTATCAAACAAATCTTTCATAAAGAAATAACATTATATAAGAAATAATTCATAATAGAATATTTGGAGAAATATTGATATATTGAATACTAACTTTTATAAGGTTTGTTATGAGAAGATGTAGTAAACACATTACAATATGTACAAGGAAAATCATCAGTTAACCTTATTAATGTGAAAGTTTACTGATTTTAAATATAACATTTTCATGGACTACTAATTTAGTAAGTAAAGCTTCAGTAGAATTCTTTACCATTTACAAAGTTCTCTAGACTATCAGAAATACTCTATTAGGGATTAGGAGACAACAAATCATAGGAGAAGACCCTAGCCTGGGGTGGGGGGGATTATATAGGAATTATATTTGACTCTTATTAGTTGTTGAATTATAGACCTCTGAGTCTCATTTTACACATTTTGAATATAGAAATAATAAAATCTAAGTTAGGATATTGTCAACATTACATAAAATAAACATGAAGGGAGCTATATATTTAAGACAATTGTTTAGAGTTTTTAAAATACATATTATAATTCAGACATTTTATAAAGTTGAATTTAAATTTCCCTCACAAGCCAGGCACAGTGGCACATGCCTGTAATCCCAGTGGCTCAGGAGGCTAAGGCAGGAGGATTGTGAGTTCAGAGCCATCAGCAACTTAGTGAAGCCCTATCTCAAAATAAAAAATAAAAAAAGGGTTGAGGATATTGCTAAGTGGTTGGGTGTCATGGATTCAATCCCTGGTACCCCAAATAAACAAACAAATGATTCCCTTACAAGCTAGGTAAGTTAATATTTTACTATTAAAATATAATTATGTATGAGGATGTGGGGAAAAGGGCACACTCAAACATTGCTGGTGGGACTGCAAATTGGTACAACTAATCTGGAAAGCAGTATGGAGATTCCTTAGAAAACTTGGAATGGAATCACTATTTGACCTAGCCATCCCTTTGCCTCAGTCTATACCCTAAAGACTTAAAAATAGCATACTACAGTAATGCAGCCACTTCAATGTTTATAGCAGTGCAATTCACAATTGCTAAACTGTGGAAGCAACCTAGATGCCCTTCAATAGATGAATGGGTAAAGAAACTCTGGCATATATACACAATGGAATATTACTTAGCATTAAAATAGAATAAAATCATGGCATTTGCAGGTAAATGGTTGGAGTTGGAGAATATCATGCTAAGCAAAGTAAGCTAATCTCAAAAACCAAAGGCTGAATGTTTTCTCTAGTGGATGCTGATCCATAATGGGGGTGGGGGTGGGGAGCATGGGAGAAATGGAGGAACTTTGGGTAGGGCAAAGAGGAGGGAGGGAAGGGAGATAGGATGGGGGTAGGAAAGATGATGGAATGAGATGGACATTACTACCCTAGGTATATATATGAAGATACGAATGGTGTGACTCTACCTTGTTTACAACCAGAAAAATGAAAAATTGTGCTCCATATGTATACTGTGACTTGAAATGCATTTTGCTGTTTTAAAAAATAAAAATAAATAAATTAAAAATATATAATTATGTAATAAAAGTAAGCATGTTATATATAAAATTGCTCCCAGTGAGTGGTTGGTTAGTTCAATGTTAATTAAATTAGTGCAGGATGTCACCTCTTTTATTTTACATTTATGTTCACAGTATTGAAATGTCTACATTTTTATCATTGGCGTAATTTAATAAATTATGGTTGAGAATAAAGTTATAGGTATGTTTGAAGACAGTAATTGTTCTTTTTTTGTATGTAAAAAGTTTTAGGGGTGTGGTTCAGTGGTAGAGTACCACTGGGTACAATTGCCAGTACTGCATAAAGGAATGGAGAGAGGAAGGAAGAATGAAAGGAAAACTATACAGTTTTTATGGAATGATATTAAGGAATTGTTAGTAATTTAATTATGATGGTAATGGTATTATTTGTTATATTTTTTAGCAATTGTTTTATCAAGGTGGTGTATATATTAATACATTTAACTTTCTTATATTCTCCTTGTTTTCTATATGTACTTGAAACTTTTCATAATAAAAAGTAAAAAGTGAGGGGTCAGGAATAGTGCTAGAGACAGATTGTCCTCCTGTGTTCTCCCAGAATCTGAAACATGATAGAGGAAGAAAAGATGTTTTCATTGAATCTATGAGAAGGGAGATTTATGAAGTAATTTTTTAAATGTTTTATTGTGAAAGGTAAAACAATCATGTTACTTATTTACTTAGCTGTTTAAAACAAAATCTGTGAATAAAGTGATATTTTTCTGCTTTTTTCATTAGTGGAATATTTCAGATTATTTTTTCCAAAGAGGGGAGATTATTGAAAAAGAATTAAATAAAGAAGAGGCTGCACAGCAAAAGCAGGCAGAAGAGAAAGGAGTGGTTTTAAATCGGCCATTCCATCCTGCACCACCATTTGATTGCTTGTGGTTATGTCTTTATGCAAAGTTGGGTGAACTGTGTGTGGACCCCCGTCCTGCTGTCAGAAAGAGTGCAGGGCAGACTCTGTTTTCTACAATTGGTGCACATGGAACTTTATTACAGCATTCAACTTGGCACACTGTTATTTGGAAGGTACTGTAAAATAGCTTGGGCTTTCAGCATTTAGTTGAGACATGCTTTTATAGTATATATTTTTTTCTGGTTAAACTTGTTTTTTTTTAATTTTTAAAGAGTTTCCATGCATTTGTATATTTGACAAGACAAAAAAATGTTAACTATGTCATATTTTTAAATTATGTCTCCCAAGAAAAACTTAAATATTAAAAGCTCCATTTGTGTTGTATTTTCATTTCTTATTTTCTGTCTCATGTTCTGTCTATCTCTTCTTCTTTTTCACCTCTTTGTTTTTCAATAGGTAAAACATGGATTTGCTAAACCAACAACAATCCCTTACAATAGAGTTGATATAATAGACCCCAAAATATTTTCTCAAAAATTAATTATATATTTTCTCTAGTTTAAAAAAAGCATTAAGACCATGTTTCCATACTTATTTTTAAAATTTTTCATTTATTTATTTTAATTGGCAAATAAAATTATATGTCTTCATGAAAAAAGCCCTGTTTCCTTCTGTCTTCTATTTCATGTCTGTCCCTTGGCTCCTCCTCAGATCACAAACATGCTTACGTCTCTCCCTCTTTTTTTTAACGTTAATTCTATTTATTTATTTATTTATTTATTTATTTATTTATTTAAATGTGGTGCTGAGGATCAAACCTAGTGCCTCACACGTGATAGGCAAGTGCTCTACCACTGAGCTACCCTAGCCCCAAGTCCCTCTTCTTTTTTTAAATTAGCATTTTCTAATTCTTGTTTTGCTTTCATATAGCTGCTGCTTTTTCCCTCCCCAGCGGTACTGGGTATTGAAACCACATACATTCTACCTCTCTGAGTGATATCCCCAGCCCTATTTAGGTTTTGTTTTCAGGCAGAGTCTTACTAAATTAAATTACCCAGGATAGCTTCAAACTTAATAATTCTACTGCCTCATCCTCCCAAGCAGCTGGGCCCAGCTGAGTAGCTTCATTTTTAATATTTTTGTTGCCTAATTTGCAATGATTTTTTTTCTTCCTCACTTCTTCTGCATTCCCATGTTCCTTGTAATTTGATTTCCAAATTATTCTACTTCAAGGTAGAGTCTCTTAAACATTAGAGTATAACAGTCACTTAGTGGACTTGTTTAAGCACAGATTGCTTAACTACTGTAGTTTCCACCTCTGCCCCATTCTAGACCTCCAGAATTTCAGATTTTTGGCCTAGAGTGGATCCTGAAAATTTACATTTCTCTCAAGCTTCTGGGTCATGCTGATGCTGCGAGACCACACTTTGAGAACCACAGGAACTATTCATAGGCTATAGATGGTCTTCTGGTTGCCAAGTCCTTTGGCCTATGCCCAGTGCTCGTTCTACTTATTTTTTGTAGCATTTAATGCTATTATTTTATCTTTGAAATTTTCTTTCTTTGGCTTTTGTTTCACAACATGATTTATTTCTCTATTTAGTTTTAATTTTGTTTTTCATTGTGCTTATTCCTCCCTAAGTGCAAATATTCCCCAAATAACAACTAATTCTTGCTTGTTGATTTTTTTTTTTTTTGCTAGTACCCTTAGCTAGTCCTAGAGCTCCAGTTGTAACCTCAATTTGGATATCTTCCATAATTATATATATTTTTTGCCTGGAACCCTCTCCTTAACCTTTGTTTTGTTTTTTTAAAATTTTACCCCATGGATGTTGTATTGATAACAAGTCTTATATGATTTTTCATATTTCATGACTTAAGGATGACTTGAAAATACATGGTTACCTTTAATTGGTCAGTTTCCTCTAATATGTAGGGATTAATAAGATTCAGGTATAAATATTTTTTATACAACTTCGGTTTTCTAGAGTTACTTAAGTATCAATATTTTTTGTGTGACATTTTTATAAATATTTAGGTTCTCTTTCATCTATTGGACCGAGTTCGAGAATCTTCTACAACTGCAGACAAAGAAAAGATTGAATCTGGAGGTGGCAATATTCTCATTCATCATTCAAGAGATACAGCAGAGAAGCAGTGGGCTGAGACTTGGGTATTAACATTGGCTGGAGTAGCAAGAATTTTCAATACCAGAAGATATTTACTGCAACCCTTAGGTATATATATATATATGTTTGTTTGTTTGTTTTGTTTTTTTTACTTTTTCTGCTTATACTAGTAATTTATGTTAAAGGCAATTTGGAACATACAGAAGATTCTTTTAGAATTTTTATAGGTGCTGCCACCCAAGCACAATCAATCCTAGTTTGCAGTCTTTGTGTTTATGTGTTCTGTGTATGAACATGCACATTTTTATTCATTCTCATTGAGAAGAAAAAAATTTTTTTTTGGATCTGGGAGTTAAACCCAGGGATACTTTACCACTACGCTACATCCCAACCCTTTTACTTTTTATTTTTCAGACAGGGCTTTACTAAGCTGCTATGGCTAACTTTGAATGTATGATCCTCCTACCTCAGCCTCTTGAGTCTCTGGGATTATAGGCAGGTGCCACTGAGCCTGGCCAAGAAAATATTTAATGTCTACCTACAGGGGGCTAGCCTTTAGAAATATAACGATGAGGAAAATACACAATGTCCTTGCTGTCTTGGGCATGAGGGAGGAACCATAATTATATCAGGCAATGCAAAATCACTACGATGATAAATGCTACCAAGGACTACTGTGCTTTGTGAACTTAGAACAGGTATTTATCTTAGCTGGTAAGATCTAGATAAACTTCCCTGAAAAAGCACTATTTTACCTGAAATCTGAAGAGTAGATAGGAGTTAATGAGGCAAGGTTAAGATGAAGTGAAGAGAACCTTATAGGAAAAGAAAAGATTGAGGAGAGAGAAAGGTGAAGACCCTATCATGTTTGAAGATTTGGAATGAAGAGAGAGAAGTGTGATTCCCAATGAGGCTGTAGAGGTAGGGAGAGGTTAGACCATGTAAAATGTGCTCAGAGGTTAGGACTTCATCCTAAGAACAAGGGAAAAACCACTGCAAGGCTTTAATTGATGAGCAGCTATGTTGTGCCATGCACTGCACATATATGTAGTTCAAAAAGGACCACTTTGGTTGATGTGTGTAGAATAAAATGGCAGCAAAGAAGGATGATGGGGTACCATTAATCTAGTTAGGAAGCATTTGGTAGTGCAGATCAGTGGTTCTCAAACAAGACCAATTTTGTGCTCCATAGTACATTTGTCAATTCTGGAAACAATTTTGGTTGGTAGAACTAGGAAGAAATGGGAGCTACTGCCATCTGGGGATAGGGGCGAAGGATACATAGCCTATAATGCACAAGACAGCCCTGCACAACAAAGATGATTCAACTAAAAATGTCAGTGATACTGAGATTGAGAAACAGGAAGTAGTTGAGAAAAATGAACAGAGATACTTTTGTACATAGTTGTGACCATATTATTTTATTTCATTTAGTATTACTTTATGTATAGTTGTGTACATATATTTTATTTTATTTATTATTTTATGATCAACTTTCTAACCTCCTTTGTTAAAGAATAAGCAACATGTTTACTCTTCCCAAAGTTATTTTTTAAGTCCTTGATAAGTACTTTTTCCTTTTTTCCAAAAGTGAATAATAGAGTATCTGCTCCAGCTTGCACTTTGGGGCTTCAAATACATATTTTTAAATTTTAATTTTTTCTTTTCATTGTGAAATTTAGAAACAGTGAAATGTACAAATACTGTATATTTGCTTTGTCTTGATAAAATAGCCATTACTTTTAACATCTCTGTATTTACTGTATCATAAAAGCTGAAAACTAATAAGTATAGATTTAGGTTTTTTAAAAAATGAAGATATGACACAGTTCATGTGGCTTTCATTTTTTAAAATGTGAAAATTAGGAAATATTAATTTTGGGCAGGGTTCATATTTTTGACATAAGCATGTACAATATATAATTATATCTAGTCTTTTAGAAAAGGGACTTTTTTTCTCAGTGGTAAGGCTCACTCATTTTTATTTTTTATTTTTTAAAATTTATTCTAATTAGGTGTACAGAACAGCAGAATGCATTTTGATTCATTGTACATAAATAGAGCACACTTTTCATTTCTCTGGTTGTACACAATGTAGAGTCTCACCATATGTGCAGTCATACATGTACCTAGAGCAATGATATCCACCTCATTCCACCATCTTTCCTGTCCCCATGTTCCCTCCCCCCATGTTGACCAAAGTTCCTCCATTCTTCCCATGTCCCCCTCCCCACCCCATTATGCATCAGCATCCACTTATCAGAGAAAAGATTCAGCCTTTGGTTTTTAGGGATTGGCTTACTTTGCTTAGCATGATATTCTCCAACTCCAGCAATTTACCTGCAAATGCCATGATTTTATCCTCTTTTAATGCTGAGTAATAAACTATTGTGTATATATACCACAATTTCTTTATCCATTCATCAATTGAAGGGCATCTAGGTTATTAGTTCCAAACAATTTAGCTATTGTGAAGTGAGCTGCTATAAACATTGATGTGGCTGTGTGCATCACTATAGCATGCTGTTTTTAAGTCCTTTGGGTATAGGCCAAGGAGTGGGATAGCTGGGTCAAATGGTGGTTTCATTCCAAGTTTTCTAAGGAATCTCCATACTGCTCTCCAGATTGGTTGTACCAATTTGCAGTCCCACCAGCAATGTATGAGCATGCCTTTTCCTCCACATCCTCGCCAACACTTGTTGTTCTTTTTTTTTTTTTTAAATATTTTGTTTAGTTATAGATGAACACAATACCTTTATTTATTTTATGTGGTGCTGAGGATCGAACCCAGTGTCTCACATATACGAGGCAAGCACTCTCCTGCTGAGCCACAACCCCAGCCCCACATTTGTTGTTCTTGATGCTTGCCATTCTGACTGGCGCGAGATGAAATTTTAGAGTAGTTTTGATTTGCATTTCTGTAATTGCTAGAGATGTTGAACATTTTTTTCATGTCTGTTGATCGATTGTGTATCTTCTTCTGAGAATTGTCTGTTCAGCTCCTTAGTGCATTTATTGATTGGGTTGTTTGTTTTTTTGCTGTTAAATTTTTTGAGTTCTTTATATATCCTGGAGATTAGTGCTCCATAGGAGTCTTGTTGAGGAATTCAGTTCCTAAGCCAACATGATAGAGATTTGGGCCTACTTTTCCTTCTAGTAAGCACAGGGTCTTTGGTGTAAAGTATAGGTCCTTGATCAACTTAGAGTTGAGTTTTGTGCAGGATTAAAGAGAGGAGTCTAACTTCATTTTATTACATATGGATTTCCAGTTTTTCCAGCACCATTTCTTAAAGAGGCTATCTATTCTCCAATGTAAATTTATGTTGCCTTTGTCTAGTATGAGATATTATATTTATGTGGGTTTGTCTCTGTGTCTTCTATGTTGTGCCATTGGTTTTCATGTCTGTTTTGATGCTAATACCATGCCATTTTTGTTACTATAGCTCTGTAGTATAATTTAAGGTCTGGTATTGTGATTCCTCCTGTTTCACTTTCTTGTAGAGGATTGCTTGGGCTATTCTGAGCGTCTTATTTTTCCAAATGAATTTCATGACTACTTTTTCATTTCTATGAAGAACATCATTGGAACCTTAATAGAAATTGCATTAAATCTGTAATGCACTCTTGGTAGTATGGCCATTTTGACAATATAAAGTCTTCCTATCCAAGAACATGGAAAGTCTTTCCATATTCTAAGTTCTTCTTCAATCTTTTTCTTTAGTATCCTGTAGATTTCATTGTAGAGGTCTTTCATCTCTTTTGTTAGATTGATTGCCAAATATTTTATTTTATTTGAGGCTATTGCGAATGGGATAGTTTTTCTAATTTCTCTTTCAATAGATTCATAACTGATGTATGGGAACGTAACTGATTTATTGGTGTTAAATTTATATCCTGTTACTTTGCTGAATTCATTTATGAGTTCTAGAAATTTTCTGGTGGAGTTTTTCCGATCTTCTAAATATGGAATCATGTTATCAGCAAATAGAGATAGTTTGAGTTCTTTTCCTATTTGTATCCCTTTAGTTTATTTTTTCTGTCTTTAGTTTATTTTCTCTGGCTGGAGTTTCTAGAACTGTGTTGAATAGAAGTGGTGAAAGAGGGCATCCCTGTCTTGTTTCAGTTTTTAGAAGGTGTGCTTTCAATTTTTCTCCATTTAGAATGATGTTGGCCTCGGGTTTAGCATATATAGCTTTTACAATGTTGGGTTCTGTTCTTGCTATCCCTAGTGTTTTCTAGTGTTTTGAAAAGGAATGGATTCTATATTTTATCAAATGCTTTTTCTGTTTCTATTGAGATAATTATGTGATTCTTGTTTTTAAGTCTCTTCATATGAAGAATTATGTTTATTGATTTTCATATGTTGAACCAACCTTGGATTCCCAAGATGAACCCCATGTGATTGTGGTGCACTATCTTCTTAATATGTTTTTCTATGCAATTTACCAGTATTTTAGAATTTATGTTCATCGGGGATATTGGTCTGAAATTTTCTTCTTTCTTTGTTTTTTTTTTGGTAGTGGGGATTGAACTCAGGGGTACTCGACCACTGAGCCACATCCCCAGCCATATTTTGTGTTTTATTTAGAAACAGGGTCTCACTGAGTTGCTTAGTGCCTCGTCATTGCTGAGGGTGGCTTTGAACTCGCAATTTTCCTGTCTCAGCCTCCCAAAGTGCTGGGATTATAGGCATGCACCACCACACCTGGCTTGAAATTTTCTTTCTTTAATGTAACTTTGTCTGGTCTTGGTATCAAGGTGATACTAGTTTCATGGAATGTGTTTGGAAGGGTTCTTCCCTTTTCTATTTCATGGAATAATTTAAGGAGGTTTGGTGTTTGTTCTTTGAAGATCAGTCTGGTAGAACTTGGCTGAGAATCTCTCTGGCCCTGGGCTTTTCCTTTCTTGGTAGGGTTTTGATGGTGTCTTCAATTTCATTGCTTGAAATTGATCTGTTTAAATTTTCTATGTCCTCCTCATTCAATTTGGGTTGTTCATGTCTCTAGAACTTTGTTGATGTCTTCAAAATTTTATAATTTATTAAAGTATAAATTTTCAAAATAGTTGTGATCATCATTGGTATTTCAGTAGTGTCCATTGTCATATTTCCTTTTTCATTGCAAATTTTAGTAATTTGAGTTTTTTCTCTCTTTTTTAGCTTGTCTGAGTATTTATTAATTTTTTTGATTTACTTTAAAGAACCAACCTTTTGTTTTGTCCATTTTTTTGGATTTTTTTTTTGTTTCAATTTCATTGATTTCAGCTCTTATTATAATTATTTCCTGTCTTCTACTACTTTTGGTGTTGATTTGCTCTTTTTCTAGGGCTTTTAGATGTAATCTTAGGTTATTTATTTGTTGACTTTCTATTCTTTTAATGAATGAGCTCAATGCAATGAACTTTCCTGTTACTATTCCCTTCATAGTGTCCCAGAGATTTTGATATGTTGTATTGGTGTTCTCATTTACATCTAAGAATTTTTTTATTTCATTCCTGATTTCTGCTGTTATCCATTTGTCATTCAGTAACATATCATTTAGTCTCCAGGTATTTTAGTAGATTCCATTTTTTATTTTATCATTGATTTCTCATTTCAGTCCACTATAATTTGATAAAATGCAAGGTATTATCTCTGTTTTTTTGTATTTGCTAAGAGTTGCTTTGTAGCCTAAGATATGGTCTGTTGTAGAGATGGATCCATTTACTGATGAGAAGGAAGTGTATTCTTCTTTCTTCTCAGATGGATGAAATATTCTCTACATGTGTGTTAAGTAAATTTTTAATTATATTTTTTAGTTCTATAGCTTCTTTATTTAGTTTTTATTTGGAGGATCTATCCAATGGTGACAGAGGTGTGTTAAAGTCACCTAGTATTATTGTTTTGTGGTCTGTTTGCTTCTTGAAAGTGAGAAGGGTTTATTTGATGTACATGGATGCTCTGATATTTGAGACATAAAAATTTATGATTGTCAGTTATGTCTTCTTAGCATATGATTCCCTTAAGCTGTATGAAATGTTTTTCCTTGTCCCTTCTGATTAACTTTGGCTTGAAGTCCATTTTATCTGATACGAGGATAGAAACACCTGCTTGGTTATGAGATTCATGTGAATGATATGTTTTTTCACGTCCTTTTACCTTCAGTCTGTGGATGTCTTTACCTATGAGGTGAGTCTCTTGGAGACAGCATATTGTGGGGTCTTGTTTTTTAATCCAATCTGCCAGTTTGTCTTTTGATTGATGAATTTAAGTCATTTAATTCAATGTTGTTATTGAGATATGATTTGTATTCCCTATCATTTTGATTTATTCGAATTAGTTTCTCCATTGATTCACTGTTCTTTTAGTTTAGTTCCTCCCTTTGCTGGTTTTTACTTTTTTTTCATTTCATTCTCATGGAACATTTTGTTGAGAATGTTCTGTAGTGTAGGCTTTCTAGTTGTGAATTCTTTTAACTTTTGTTTATCAGGGAAGGCTTTTATGTCATCATCAATTCTGAATCTTAATTTTACTGGGTATATTATTCTTGGCTGGCATCCATTTCTTGTAGAGCATGGTATATATTATTCCAAGATCTCCAACTATGTGGGTCTGGGTTGAGAGATCAACTGAGATCTGGATTGGTTTCCCTCTAAATGTAACATGTTGTTTTTCTCTGGCAGTCTTTAAAATTCTGCCCTTATTGTGTATGCTAGGCATTTTCATAATACCTCCGAGCCTTCATGTGGGTCTGTTGTAATTTTGTATATGTGGGGGTCCTATTTGCCTCCTGTATTTGATTTTTTATTTTGTTCTTTAGTTTTGGGAAATTTTCTGATATTATTTCATTGAAAAGAATGTGCATTCATTTTGTTTGTACCTCCGAGCCTTCATTTATCCCAATAAATCTTTTTTTTTAATATTTATTTTTTAGTTATAGGTGGACACAGTATCTTTATTTTATTTTTATGTGGTGCTGAGGATCGAACCCAGTGCCTCCCGTGTGCTAGGCGAGCACGCTACCACTGCGCCATAACCCCAGCCCTATCCCAATAAATCTTAAATGTGGTCTTTTTAGGCTATTCCGTATATCTTAGAAATTCTGTTTATGGACTCTTAACATCTTTTCTCCATGGTCAACTTTGTTTTCAAGATTATATATTTTGTTTTCATTGCCTGAAACTGTCTTCCAAGTGATCTAGTTTTGGTGATGCTTTCAGTTGAATTTTTAATTTAGTTTATTGATTTCTTCATTTTGAGGATTTCTGCTTGGTGTTTTTCAGAATTGTATCTCTTTATTGATCTTTTACTTCCTATATTTTCTCTGATTTCACTCCTTATTCTGTCCTTTACTTCACAGATCAGTTTAACTACATACATCCTAAACTCCTTCTCTAACATTTCTTCCACCATGATGTTAATGAATTTGGTTATTGGAGTATTTTGGTTTGTTTGGGGCATTTGTTCCCTTGCTGTTTCATGTCGTTTGTATGTCTACCCATCTAACAGTATGGATCTGAGGCAGTAGAGTTTTCTACCCTGTGGACTTATAGTGTCCCTGAAGGTTTCCAGTATCTTACTGTTTAGGAGAAGACAAATAACAACAGCAAGCAATGCAAACAATATACAGTATTAAACTGAATGGTTTCTGCTATTATGTCTACTGTGTTAATTATTATGATAAAAAATGATATGATCAGTTATTATGTACAATAAAATAGCAAGTTTGCAAGAGGTTTGCAATTTCAAATGGCAAATGGGGAGAGAACAGACGTGGTATAAAATGTGATAATTATGAGGGAGGAGGAGAGGAAACAAGTAAAAGATTAAAGAAAGAGTGAATAAGATAACAATAGATTGTTGACTATTAAGATTGACTGTTAGTGGAAGAAAAAAAGAAGGGAAACAGCTAAGAGAAAAATATATGCATAAAGTAAAAATTTTTTTAAAGTAAAAGTAAAGATAAAAGAATGCAAAACAAAACTAAAATATACTAATCAAACATCCAAGTCCTCAAAAAACTTACCCATGAAAAATAACTGGCTTCAAAAATACTAGAATTGAGAAAAAAGCAAATAGGAATATGTATAAAATGTCCAAGTACCATTAGGGTCACAATTAAACAGGGAAAAGAAAAAATTCTTGATGAAAAGTTAAAGAACGAATCTTTCTGTTGGAGTTCAAAAGATTATCAGCTGCTTTTCTCAGCTGTTTTAGGTGGGGTCTTCTGGAGTGTTATGCTGCATCCTTTGGATTGCTGGAGTGAGAGAAGTAATCCCATAGACAGAATTTGTAGAGGTAGGGTTTAGGCTTAGTGGGGCTCCAGGCTCTTCACTGAATGCCAGTTGGTTTAGAAATTTTAAATCATCACACCTCCAAGGCCCAGTAATTGCCTGTCCACACTGGAAGACTGTACCCCAGGAATCTACCCTGGGTTTCACTCGTGTGGTGGCAAAGCCAGTTCTTAGTCCCTTACATCACCTGCCAACCCCACGTTTCCTGGTCTTGGGTCCATTCTTCAAACTCAGTCTCTCCTGGCCCTGCCCTTCTGAATTCCCAGCCAGATGCGTCTCTCCCATCCTCTCCTGCAAGCAGTTGTATTAAAGGGAGAGGGGTAGAACCAGGTGGGTTTCCGTGACCATTTGTCTCCTATGTAAACCTCTCCCCATGTTTGATGTTGTCTTCGTCACTTAAGCACACTCTGTTGTGCAGTGTGTGTTTACTGGGCCTGTATTTTGGGCCAAACTAGTGTTTGGAATCAGCTCTCTCAGCTGCCACCATGCTGTGGCTCAAAATAGTTCCTTGTTTTGTCCTCTGCGTGCTTCCAGGAGAGATGGCGGCTTTTTTCCTGCACAAGGATATTGTGCAGCATACCTTTCAGTTTAGTTGGGCTATGTCCCTGATCTCTAAATACTTCGTACCCAGACATGCCTCAGGCCTCCTAAAAATGTGGATTCATTTAATTCCCTTATCATTCCACATTTCTTGCACAAGGACCACTCTAGCTGGTGTTTCCAGCCCAGCCTAAGCAGCGGCTATGCCCCTGGGGATTTCTTCCTTATTTTATTATATCCTACCTCCTGAGTCCCTGATCTGCTCTGAATGTCTAGTATTAAATTTCAGTAAAGTATTCCTCACCTTTTTTTGTTCACTCACCTTGCTGAGAAGCCACCTGTGTGCTTTCCTAGTTTCATCCCTTGGAGTAGCCAAGAAAGCGATCTCCTCTATTCTGCCATCTTGAAAAAAATATGGATAATTATTTTATTAACAAAATCATTGGGCTTTATCGCTATAGGAATTTTTTTTTCCATTTGAACCTCATGGGAACAGACTACACCAGGCCATAGTGTGCTTCATTATGAATGTGGTTAGTTTGTCCCAGGATCAAGCAAAAGATTCAACTGATAGTGGAAACTAACAAGTACCATTCAACCAATGCTTTGCTGATGGTGGATTAGTAATTTCAGTTTCACATGAGAGGAAGAAATTCATTAGGAAAGGAGAGTTGATTGTTTATGGTGCATTTTCTCCTTGTAAACGCACTAATGGTTATGAAAAAATTAAGAAATTCTGCAACCATAAAATTATTTTAGTATAAAAGCCTAAGTGTAGGGTTAAGATTTTATGGAATAGAACTGTTTCTTTTAAATAATTAGACCTATTAAAAATGTGTCATATGGTTAAAACTTGTAACTTTTTCAATGATTTCTAGTGATTAAGAATGTCTTGGGGCTGCAGTTGTAGCTCAGTGGTAAAGTGCTTGCCTTACATGTGTGAGGCACTGGATTCCATCCTCAGCACCACTTAAAAATAAATAAATAAAGGTATTGTGTCCATTTACAACTAAAAAAAGTTTAAAAAAAAAGAATAGAACATTTTACTTAATCATTAATAAATGTAAGGTAGAGTTAAGATATTATTGAAAAGCTCTTGTTTCACCTTCATAGGTTTTTATTCTGTTTTCTAGGCAAAAGTACTAGGAAATAGTATAAACAAATATACATACACTTATGAGTTTTGTTTTTAAGACCAAGAAATTATTTGATATACGTACTGTCCTCCTCTTGGTGTTTTTTGTTCCTGTGTCTGAAAAACAAATTTATTACTGGATTTCTGGGTTCTGATGATTTTAATTCACATCGTTAGTACCTAATATATTTTTTATATATTATTTATATATTTTTTTCCTTCTGTGGAAATTTTGGCAAAAAAATTAAGCAAATATTGTTTTAAAGTGTCTAATAATAAAAGGAAATTTGATTACTTTTATGCTAATTGAATTTCTTTCTCCTCTTAATATAGGAGATTTTTCAAGAGCTTGGGATGTTCTTCTTGATCATATACAGTCAGCAGCACTCAGCAAAAACAATGAAGTATCTCTGGCTGCTCTGAAAAGCTTCCAGGAAATTTTACAGATTGTGTCCCCTGTCAGAGACTCAGATAAGCCTGAGACATCACCCGTAGTTAATGTACCTGTGCCTGTCCTTATTGGGCCCATATCAGGCCCTGGCTTGAGCCGGCCATTCATAAGAACAGATTCTATTGGAGAAAGACTTGGAAGATATAATAACTCTGAGCCACCCATAGTTACTGATGAGCTTGAAGACTTGAATCTCTGGTGGGCTGCATGGAATGCTTGGTATAGAATTGGATCTGAAAGCACTAAGCCTCCGATTACTTTTGATAAACTAACTTTTATTCCCAGCCAGCCTTTTCTGACAGCTTTAATTCAAATATTTCCAGCACTTTACCAACATATAAAAACTGGTTTTAACATGGATGACTTGCAAAAGTTGGGAGTCATATTACACAGTGCTGTTTCAGTCCCAATTAGTTCAGATGCATCCCCCTTTATTCTTCCATCTTATACTGAAGCAGTTCTGACAAGTTTACAGGAAGCTGTACTTACAGCTTTAGATGTTCTCCAAAAGGTAATATGATTTTATTGGCTAAGCAATAATTAATGTGGTTTTTTGGACTTTTTAAAAATTTTGTTTTATATTTTTGAGGGTAAATTCTCATCAAATTGTTGTGTCTGTATACTTTAGGATAAATTCAGGATCGTCAAGATTTAGTTACTTAAAAGACTTGCAGCTTTCTGGTATTTTCAAGAAGGTAATTAAGGTCTGTTTTAAGTCTTTAAGGAGCTGCCTGCATCCTCTTATTCCAGTTCACCAGCATTTTTGATGTTTCAATGTAGTTCTTCACAAAAGAGTATGGTATTATGATTTGAAATTTAATGAGCATTGGGATTATATTTTGGTATTGTTTTCATCTGTACTTAAATTTAGTTCCTAATTTGTTGGAAACCCACATTAATAAAGGGTAAGTTTGTAAAAGTGTTTTTCTCACAGAAATTTTAAAGTTATGTTGTTAGCTTTGTGTTTTGTTATTGTAAAAATAGCAATCATTAAAACAAGCAGACCTAAAAATCACTGAGCAAGTGAGCGTGGTGATACATCCCTGTAATCCCAGCAGCTTGGGAGGCTGAGGCAGGAGGATTGTGAGTTCCAAGCCAGCCTCAGCAATTTAGCAAGGTTCTAAGTAACTCAGTGAGACCCTATCTCTAAATAAAATACCAAAAAAAAAAAAAGATTTGGGGATGTGGCTCAGTGGTTAAGTGCCCCTGGATTCACTCCCCAGTACCAAAAAAAGAAAACTATTGAGCAAATCCAATTAGAAAGCAAAACCAGATCAAAATAAAAAGTATTTTTAGATTATCAAGGAAGTTGGTAACACAATTGAGAATCATTATAATGTTAAACAAAAAAAGGGTCAAATGAGGGTTGGAAATATAGCTCAAATACACACAGCCAACTGAGAAGCCTGCCCTTCAAGACACTCTAACAAAAGCAAAGTATCACTACTAGCCTGAGCAATTTAGCGAGACCCTGTCTCAAAATAAAAAAGGCTGGAGAAGTATAGGTCAATGGTAGAGCACCTCTGGTGTTCAGTCCACACTACAAAAATAAAAAACAAATTAAAAAAACCCAACTATAGGGGCTGAGATTGTAGCTCGGTGGTAGAGCGCTTGCCTCGCATGTGTGAGGCCCTGGGTTCGATCCTCAGCACCACATAAAAATAAATAAAAGACATTGTGTCCATCTACAACTAAAAATATTTAAAAAAAAAAAAAACCCAACTATATTCTGATCTCACACAGATTATCAGTTATTATTTATTTAATGCAAATCATGTTTTCTAATTAATCTTTTTTTTTGCTTGGTTATTTTTGAGGGAAGGGGTACTGGGGATTTAACCCAGGGCAGTTTGGCACTGATCCACATCCCCAGTCCCGTCCCGTCCCTCATCATCCCCCCTCACCCCCCTGCACCAGGTGTGGAACCCAGGGGCACTTAGCCACTGAGCCTCATTCATCTCCAGCCCCCTAGCGTCCCCCTTTTTTTTGGTATGGAAGATTGAACTCAGGGGCACTCGGCCACTGAGCCACATCCCCAGCCCTATTTTTGTGTTTTTTAAATTTAGAGACAGGGTCTCACTGAGTTGCTTAGCACCTCGCCATTACTGAAGCTGGCTTTGAACTCGCCATTCTCCTGTCTCAGCCTTCCAAAGTGCTGGGATTACAGGTGTGTGCCACCGCGCCCAGATTCCAGCCCTTTTTTATATTTTATTTAGAGACAAGGTCTTATTAAGTCGCTAGGATCTTGCTAAGTTACTGAGACTGACCTTGAACTTGGAATCCTCCTATCTCAGCCTCTCAAACCACTAGGATTACAGGCGTGTGCCACCGTTCCCAGCTAACTGATTGTTTTATATCCAACTAGAGTGATGAAAATTTTCATAGTAACAATGGTAATACTTCTTCTAATGACCATGATATTACTTAATTGCCTCTGAAGGCAATGTAGCTAAGTAGTAACTTGTTCTCTATTTAACCCTTAGTTGCATTATATAGGGAAACAAATGTGGAAGAACTTAAAATTTAAGAGAATCTGGCATTTTAAAAAATTGTGGTAGAAATATTAATTTTCTACCCTGCCATTCAACTCTCCAGAATGGGAACTACTTTTGTTTTTATTTTTTCTTGGCTCCCTTTTATTTTTGTGCACGATATTTAAGATTGTCTAGATGAGGAAATAACCTATAGCTGAGGTCAGCTGCACCTTTTCCTTTTAGATGTGAGGGAGGCCAGGAAAGGGTTAGCTTAAGCATTTCCTGTGCATCAAGCTGTGCCAGCAGTCCAGGGGGCCCCAATGTTCTTCTGTGGACTGTTGAGACTGAGATCCTATTGGGGACAGTCAGTTGGTATGAGTCCAAATCCCTGCTCACCACTGATGTTCTAGTGATGGTGAGCAGCAGTCTTAATTCCCCATCTCCCCAAGTAGGTGGTAAAACTTTAATCCACCTCCTTTTATATGGACTACAAATAAACCTTGGGGCGATTTGCAGTTTGAGGAAAAAAAAGAAATATTAGTTTTTCACAATTTGAAGTGAAGATAACTTCTTGTTTTCATTGAGGAAAAAATGTAGTCTATCAGTAATTACTCCCCCCATTGGACATATAAATAAATTGCTTATAAAGTGAATCCTCAGTTGACCCTAATAAAAAAGTTTTCCTATCAGAAAATAAAATTATTGGCCTTTCAGGAATACTTATAATCTATAACTCTCATTTACATGTTTGATTCAGGTTTTAAAATATATGTGGAGGATAAAAATAACACCCTTCTAACTGTCTTTCAAGGAGAACAAGTATGATTCAATTTTTTAAACTCTGTGTTAGCAATAAGAGAACAAGTAGAATTATTCATCTAGCTATTAGGAGTTTAGTGTAAGCTTTTGATACTTTGAAAACCAAATATATCTTAAGTCTGAAATTTAGGGAGCTTTATTGTTCATTTATATCAGTTCATATCATTTTTACATGATTATTAATTTATACTCTAGCCATTGCTCTATTCTTTGCATGATTATTGATGTTTCACAAACCTTGAATGTTGAGAGTTGTTATTAGGTGTCTTTATTGTATTTGACTACATTGTAATTGTAGGATGATCTAACTTATGTATGGACAGCACTTGTTTATCTACTTTATATTTCAGTGCAGTTTTATCTGAAACTTCAGTTATAGATAAATGACTATCTCTGAGGGAAAAATAGAATAATCTGATAAGTTTAAAAAGCTGTAGATTACATAAAAATATCTCTTTAAAATTTTTTCTTAAAAGTTTTAAATGCTTTTCTAGCATGTGCAAGGCCCTGAGTTATATCCCTAGTAAAATAAAAAAAATAAAGCTAAACAAATAAAACTTTAAATTTTAGTGTTTTGAGAGTACACTCAAAATACTCTTTTAAGTGTAAAGTGATTGTTTTTTATTTTGTAAAGCACAAGGGTATTTTCAATACTCCATAGATATTAACAATAAATATTTAAGTATTTTTACCATATTTGAAGTCATAATCTGCAGAATCAGGATATGCATTTTATTCTTTCTGTTTAATTATTTGAAATAATGTATCTAGAGAAACTAGCTAGTATTCATTAAAATGGTATATTATTAATTTGTATCCAAATATTTTATTTTAAATCAAATTTATTCAGAGGCATTAAATATTTAGCCTGTTAAAATTTAATATGTAATTTCTTTTTGAAACAAATTTTTATAGATGACTTATTTTCCTAACTGTAATGCACATGGTAGACCAGGCATGATGCAGAAATGAGCTGTCATTTCAATATCACTTAAGTAGAAACCAGTATCATCTTGGTCAGTGAAACATTTTTATTCTTCTGATAGCTGTACTGCTGAACAAATCAGATTACAGAACCTCAGGACTGCCTGGGACTTTAAGTACTTGCCCGTTTTGTTAAGAAATAAATTGCACTTTATTAACAAGTATTTTTAAAAGCTGATTAACACTTTTAGGCTTTATTTTATTCAATAATAGTTTTAAATAGTTTAAATATCTTTCAAAGTATATAAAAGATGGTATAATATTGACATAAAATAGTAGTCTTTAAGATTCTGGGGTTGAACAAATGTATATATAATAAAGAACTTCTGTATTCTAATGTTCATATTTTGCTTTTATAGGCCATTTGTGTAGGACCAGAAAACATGCAGATAATGTATCCAGCTATATTTGACCAGTTGCTAGCATTTGTAGAATTTTCCTGTAAACCTCCACAGTATGGACAGCTGGAAACAAAGCACATTGCAAATGCAAAATATAATCAGGTAATTTACTATAAATTTTACTTATTCTGTTAGATTTTATGCCTTATAAAAACAGTCAATTCCACTTAAGATGGACTTTGTTTATCTCGGGAAAAGAATTTTTTCATTCACATATGGTCAGTTCCAGTTAAGATGCACTTTATCTCAGAAAAATAATTTTTTTTAATTCACAAATAAACTTACATATGTTGTTAACAATTTAAGCTGAACAGAAATATTATTTGGGAAACCATTTCTGTGTTCATTCCTCCTCATTTATGACTTTCCCAAGTAGTTCTTCAGAAAGTTTTACCTTTCATGTTACTCTGCAGTACATGTTTCTTGAAAAAGTATACATTCTTTTGAACCTTTTTCTTGGCTGCCCTATCTTACTACAAAGCAGCTTCTAAACCCCTAAGCTTAATTTTATCTAAAATAGATACCTACAATACAAGATGAAGAAATATGTGTGTACTGAATAAGAAGTTGTCTATTACTGGTGTGAAATTTAGTTGGATTTTATATAAAACATTTTTATAGCAATAGTTGTCAAATTTTGAATTCATTTGAGTTTAGGGGAAAAGTCAATTTCTGAATGCATGCACATGGTGATTTTGTTCACCCAACATAAAATATTATGGTTTATATAGTCCAAAAAGTAGTTTTAATATGTATTAACTTTTCTCATTCTATTTGTCTTGCAACACAATGGAATCACAATAGATCCAACTATTTGCACCGGTGAGTTAAAGTTCCTAAAATTGTCCTAACCTATTGACAACAAATTAAGTACGTATTTCCCAGTTCTTCATATAAATGTTCTCTGTGCTTTTTCCAATAGTGTTAATTTTTGCCTGGCTGAAAATTATTTTTTCATTTAGTACATACCTCTTCGAGAACTTTGCATGTAATGTGATCTGACCTAAAACCAAGGCCTGAACTTTAAGACAAAGCTTTTTCTTTGAAAACAATATAATTTCCTTTAATCCCGTTTTTTTTTTAAACTCTCTGTGAAAATATTACTTTCTAGGCGGAATGGGTAGCCTTGAATTATGTACCATTTGCTGAAAGGTCTTTAGAAGTAGTTGTGGATTTATACCAAAAAACAGCCTGTCATAAAGCAGTGGTGAATGAGAAAGTTCTCCAGAACATTATTAAGGTATCTTTTTTCATTTCTGTACTTTTATGACTATATCATTGAAATTACTCTTTAGGTAATATCATCATATTGGGATAAATGAAAAATATTTATCTTATTGTTTATATAGTGATATTTCTTCAACATTCATGAACTGTATTTAGCAAGCTATTTTTTTAAACCATGAGAAGATCTTTTTAATGAAACATTTAAAGACAAGTATGCAGACTGGCGGTTATAGCTCAGTAGTAGAGTGCTTGGCTAGCACACATGAGGCTCTGGGTTTAATCCTCAGAACTGCAAAAAAGAAAAAAAAGTGTACAGTAGATTTGTTATAGTCTTTAAATTTTGCCATATAAGACAATGATAACCTGTTTCTTAAGACAGTATTCCTCAACCCTCAATGTTGACTAGCATTCAGGGATAAATTGACAATGTAACCCATTAGTTTAATGATCATGTAGACTGTTTTTAAAAGTCAATTCCTTAGTGTATGGACAATGATTTTTAAAATTTATCTCTTGTTGACTGTGTCTCATTCCTTATATTTCTTGTTTCCCCTTTTATTTTATTTTTATTTTTGGTTTTTGCAGTACAGGGGATTGAACCCAGAGCCTTGAACATGCTAGGCAAGCAATCTACTACTGAACCATACCCCTAGCTCTCCCCTCTATTTTGAAGAACAAACCTGAACAGATTTCTTCCCTAGCATGTGGCTAATATGAACTGTCTTCCATCAAGAAAGAAGGCCTTTCTCTGTTCCTTCTCTTGGTATTGGCTTCTTACTACCTTTCTTTATTGGTGATTCTTTCATATTCATTTCTGCATCTTATACATCTTGCAAAGATGATTAAGCCTTTTATACTACAAGAGCTTTCTCTCACTGGACGCAGTGATATGCACATCTATAATCCTAGTAGCTCAGGAGGCTGAGGCAGGAGGATCTTGAGTTCAAAACCAGCCTCAGCCACTTAGTGAAGCCCTAAGCAACTTAGCCAGACCCTGTCTCAAAATAAAACATAAAGAGGACTGGGGGTGTGGTGCAGTGGTTAAGCACCCCTGCATTCAATCCCTGGTACCAAGAAAAAAAACAACTTTCTTTTAACTCTACTTCCTTGCTGTGACCAGCACGGCTATTAATTCAGAAACTGGCGGGGGCAATGAGAGATTGAGAAAAATCAAACAAGCAGATAGAGAAAGCTGGGACTAGGTGTGACCCAGCTGATGGAGATACAGTGACCCAGAGCTAGCTCAGCATATGTAAGTTTATCATGTAAGTTTAGTATGTAAGTTTTATCATCAAAAGGTTATTTGTGGGAGAGTTTCTGCAAAGCAGACTGACTAAAGTATGCAGCACTGGTGAGACATTAGAGTTATCTTATTATGCTCAGAATTCTCTATCCCCAGGAGCTGGAGCCTGAGCTCAAGATCCAGGCTGATATAACTTCATGCCTTTGCACAGATCCACCTCAGGCCAAGTGTCACCATAGCAATTGGACAATCTTGACCTGCACTTTTGCACAGGAAATTCCCAGGGCAAATGCAGCCACAAGTCACCACTTTCCACACTTCCTACTCAAATTGCTATCCTTTTTTTGCTTTCTTTTATTTCCAAATCCCATATGACAGCTTGTGGCCTTCACCTAGCCAACAATTACTTTTATTACTTGTTGGCTTATGTCCGTATTACTTTGTAGAAACTGCTTTCTCAAGTTGTAGAAAACCAAATTTTCAAATGTCTTTTTCTAATTTTTTATCTTCTTTAACAAATGGGAATCCTCCTGCCCTGCTTTCTTAGATTTCTTTTTTCCATTGAATTTTGTGATATTTCTTTCTGTTCCTCACCACAAATCTCACCAAAGCTCTGCCCCCTTTCTTCATTTATTGAGCATATTTTTAAGCATTTCTGTTTACCGGGTACTAACTGAATACTGGAGATTATAAAAATGTAGATAAGTTCTTCTGTAACAAATGATAGAGTATGCTGAGTGCTAGGTGAAGACCATAGAGTGGAGGTCGCTTTTTGTTCAGGTAGACCTTACTTAGAGTAGTGTCTGCTGTTTACTTCTTGCTTTTTGATTTTGGGCAGATGAATTTGTTGGAGAATGTTTCCTATCTGTGACAAGATAATAGCAAAATTACTTATATGTCTTAACTATAATAAAGAGGATTTGTTGAGCATTTAATGATGCTTGTCTTTCAAGTAGTCAGTGCTAAATAAAAAATTAGTTCCTGCCACAAACAAATAATTGAACTGCTGAGTGGATTTCAGATAGGTTAGTAGAAATGACACTTGGAGGAGTGAGAGTTTGCTAGAAGGGACAGGAAGGCATTTTAGGTAAATTAAGATCATGGTATATTTTCAAGAAATCTTGAAAAATTCCATTTAGGGAGGTCACGGAGCCTGGAATAAGTCTGAAAAGATACCTGCAGTTCTTAAAAACCATTATAATATTTGGCTTTATTTTTCAATCATTGAAAGCTCAAATACTGAGAAGTGGCATTAGTTTGATTGTTTGGTTTTTGTTTTTGTTTGCAGTACTCCCCAATACTGCAACCCAGGGTCTTATGAATGCTTAGCAAGCACTTTACAAGCTACATTGCTTGTAAAGCCCTTATTATTTTATTTTGTGACAGCCTCTCTAAGTTGCTTAGGGTGGTCTCAAACCTATCTTAGCCTCTCAAGTAGCTGGGGTTATATAGTTCGTATTTTTAAAGGAATTAAATGATCCCTTTTCTGTACTCTCAAACATTTTGTTGATACCACTTACTGAATTATATTGTGGCTAATTGGACAAGGCTCTTTTTTTCTTAGAAATTGGATCTTTGTGATGTCAGGAACTAAATTTCCTGGTTAAGTATGCATTTACTGAGCATACACTGTTGTATACTTATTGTCCACTTACTCCCGTATTATTTGTTTAAACATTTTAAGAAAAAAGATGTTCAAATTGAATAGATCAGTTGTGTTTAATGTTCCCTTAATTTCAATAAGATATTAATTGCAGAAGTCTACCATAATTTTCTTTTATCTAAATTTGAGTTATGAAATGTTTTCTGAAAATGATCCATGTGATATTTAGTATTCCTTTGGTTGTAAATGACATACAGTCAGGCTCTGACTAACTTTAGCAATAAAGGGAATTTTCATTGTGCTTAATTGGAAAATTCAAAGACAGAGGGACTGGTCTGATCCAGTAGTTTAGGACTGATTGATCCAGTGGTTTAGTAGTGTCATTAAAACCCAAATTTCTCTCTCTGTTTTGCTTTCTAAGAGTTGACTATATCCTAACTATGTTTCTCCACATATCCATTAAAAGGATTGTGTGGGTGCACACACACATACATGTACACACAAGTTTTTATTACATTATTCTTAAATTATTAAAATTAATCTTAAAAGATGGACCAACTTTGGTCTTGTACCCATTCTTTTTTTTTGGTACCAGGAATTGAATCCAGGGGTGCTTAACCACTGAGCCACAGACCTTTTTTACGTTTTATTTAGAGAGATGGTCTCACTGAGTTGCTTAGGGCCTCATTAAGTTGCTAAGGCTGGCTTTGAACTCAAGATCCTCCTGCCCCAGCCTCCCAAGCTGCTGGTATTACAGGCGTGTGCCACCATGCCCAGTCTGTAGCCATTCCTGAACTTGTTCACATGGACAAGGAAACAGCATGTTCTGATTGTCTTATTAACTTAAGCATTTCTTCACCTGAATTCCCAACCTGGAGGTGGAGATAGCTCCTTAGAAAAGAAATGGGTTTTGTAGAAGTAGAGGAAGGGGAAAGCAATAAATAGATTCTGAGTAGACTAATATGTGTTCTTGGAGGCCCATTTCATCCAAACAGACAGTGATTCGTGTATTAAATTGTGTGGCAGAGGATGACACTGGATATTGTATCCTTGAAATATAAAAATTTATCTCTTAGAATTTTTATGTAAAAGCTGACTTTTAACTCTAATACAAATTATCTAAGATGATACCAAAACTAGTTATTGATCCTCTGGGATTGTTTGCCATGATAGTTTGGTCAGTCTAGTCTTCTAATTGCCAAAAGAACTATGACTAAAGAAGTCCATTCTGCACCACCAAATTCTTTTAACAAAAGCCATCTTTCTGAAAAGTTGGCCAATTTTTTAAAAAAGTCTCAACATCTAGTCACTATACATAGTTCTGATGCTCTACTCCTGTACCTTCAATGGTAAAAGATAAATCATATTAATTGAATTATCAATTTTATTAAAATATTAGGAAAAGAAAAAAGTACATTAAAATATTAGTATAAAATTCAAAGAATTTTAGAGATAAAACTTCAAAGTAGATGACATTTTTAGGTTATGTTTACTCTCCCCTAATCACTAATGGAAAAATATAAGTGGTATTAACCTCTTTTGGACGAGACATCCACATCAATGAAATTGCTCTTCTCTTAGGACAAAAATGGCATGATTTTCTAAATCCATAATGTCAGGTTGAGAAAAAGTGCAAAATTGTAAGTTTCTTAACTTTTCAAATAATATCCCTTTTTTTATGATGAAAAACTAAAGTTCAAAAACTTATTTATTTAGAATCATTGTTCAGAAGATAGAGACAGGATTTCAAAGTGTATCTTTTGGATTTGGGAGTGTAGGGCTCAGTGGCAGAGTATGTGCTTAGCAAACACAATCCCCAGCATCCAAAATAAATTAATAAATAACACATCTTTTTAGGAAGTAGATTTGAGGATCATGTCTGATAATCTGTCTGAAAAATAACATCCTTCTGTCAGTGAAAATACCTATGCTATTATTTTTGTCTCTGCTTTAGCATTTTGTTCTTAAGTAGTTTAAATTGTATGTGTGTGTTTTAATTAATACTTATCTTAAACCATCTTTTATTTTCAGGCTCTTAGGGTTCCTCTCAGTTTGAAGTATTCCTGTCCTTCTGAAAGCACATGGAAACTAGCAGTATCTTCACTCCTCAAAGTTCTTTCTATTGGGTTACCTGTTGCCAGACAGCATGCTTCTTCTGGAAAATTTGACAGTATGTGGCCAGAACTAGCCAACACTTTTGAAGACTTTCTTTTTACTAAAAGGTCAGCTCATTAATTTTAAAAATTAAGATAGTCTTTTAGAAATTGGCACATGATATCTGCAGTTGCTCTAAAACCATATATTTTTTTCAATAATAGAGTAATTGATTAGTATGAATGCTAGACTGTATACAAAACATGGTTGGGTTAGGCATTTATCCAGTAGGTACACTATACATGAGCAATGCTATTTTTTTTTTCTTTTTGCAATGTTTTTGGTTCTAAGACAGGAAACATACATATAAGACCATATGAATGTATCATAATTAAGGAATTATGATTTTTAAGTTAATGAAACTAAGAGATTCATTTTTTAATATGAGCTTCCACTTGGTGTTACAAGAGGAAAATGATTTAAGAAAATCAATATCTTCTATATTGATATATTTTTAAATATTTTCACCTGATTTATATGTACTAAGATTCCATGAATAATCATCTTTTTCCATGATATTCCTCCATTTTATTTTTATCTGTAAGCTGGTTTGGCAAGGCAGTATAATAACAGCAACAACAAAAATACAAGTAAAATCAACTTGAAGAAAAAGAAAGGCTTTGGACCTCCGAAGGGGTGTTATAAGTAAATAATTTAAATAAGAAAAAGGATAACAGAATTGAAAAACAGAGACTGTAATCTGGTAGACACTTGAGGTCTATTAGAAATTCATTCAGCCAAACTTTTAATACCAAAACATGGTACTTGTTCTGATATACACAGTGGGCTAGCAGGAAATCATACAATTTATGGTCTGTATATAGTACAGTCTGTGTATAGTGATTTTAATAATCACTAAGTACTAAGTTGGGCACAGTGTCATGTGCCTATAATTCCAGGTACTTGAGTGGTTGAGGCAGGAGGATCGCTTGAGCCCAGAAGTTAAGGCCAGCCTGTACAACACAGCAAAACCTTATCTCTTAAGGAAAAAAAATTACTAAGTACTATCCAAACAGTTGAATGCACGTATTCATACAAAAATTTGTACACTAGTATTCATTGCAGCATTATTCATAATAGCCAAAAAGTGAGAGCAACCCAAATATATGTCAGCTGATGAATGAATAAATTAAGTGTGGTATATTTATACAATGGAATACTATTCAGACATAAAAAGGAATGAAGTACTGATGCATGCTATTAACATGGATGAACCTTCAAAGTATGCCAGATAGGAAAAAACCAGACCCCAAAGGCTGTATATTGTACAATTTATTTATGTGATGTATCCAGAATAGGCAAATCCATAGAAATAGAAAGTAAATTATTTGTTTCCAGGGATAACAGAAAGGAGGAAATGGGGAGTGGCTTTTACTGGGTTCAGTTTCCTATAGAAGTGATGAAATGTTCTGGATTTTAAATGGTGATGGTTGTACAACTTCATGAATATGCTGAAAATTACTAAATGTATACTTTAAAAGGATGAATTTGATTGCATATGACTACTATCTCAATAAAAAAATTTAATATACCATACAGAGAGAATTTGACAAAAAGTATGAATACTTCATCAGTTTGAAGGTTCTTTTTTCAATTTTAGATAAAGATCTAAGAAATGAATGTTAAAAAATTATTGTCCTCTTAAAACATAGATAATTTAAGTGTCTTATATAACCTGTTTTTATCTACAATATTGGGATTAGGAGGAGTGAACTTTTCAGTTTTTAGTTTTGTTTGTACCTCTCTTCTATCTCATATATTAACAACCTGGTTTGGTATTTCTGATACATGATGCAAATAGCATAATATTATTCGTGTATGATCCTGATAAGGTGTGTGTGTGTGTTTCTTTTTTGTTGAGGTACTGGGAATTGAACCCAGAGTTTCACACATGCTAGGCAATCACTGAGCTACATTCCTATCCCTTTTTCATTTTGCAACAGTGTCTCACTAAATTGCTGAGGCTTGCCTGGAATTTGGAATCCTCCTGCCTCAACCCCCTGAGTAGTTGGGATTACAGGAGTGCTCTTCTGTGCATAGCTTATGTATTTTTTTTATTGGTAGCCCATCATTAATTATTTCCATCATCATCATAAATCTTACATACTAGATCTTACATACTTGGTTGTAACTTAGAATTAAACAAATTTTATCTAGAGATGCAGATAGGATTTGTGAAGCTGCGTTCAGCTGGTAGTGGTTATAAAATTACTGCCATTGGTTTAGGTTTGGGTTCGTGTCTTTGAAATTTCTTCTCTAGTTCCTACTACCAGATTATAGAGTTAGTTGAGGACTTGGACACCAGAATGTAAGTTCCATAACACCTGGACTGAGTCTATCTTGTTCACAACTGGATTTTGAACACCTGATACAAAGTAGTTGGTACTCAGTAGATATCTGTTGAATGAAAAATGGGGAAATCATGCAAGCCAAGGTCCACTACCCATATATCCTAGGTATAGGACTGCATACCATACCTGTAAACTTAAATGTGCTCTCATTATTTTTGTATCTACAACATAAAAGAGAAAAGTATAGGCTTAAATATCAGATAAATCCAGGTTCAAATTGTAGCATTGTGTTTGCATTGGGTTCTTGGGCATGTTATTGACCATTTGAAGCCTCAGTTTTCTTTTGATTACAGGATAATTATAATACTGCATGGGATTGCTATGGGAACATGAGATTAATACAAATAAATCTCTTATTATAATGTCTAATTTTAACCATCATTATTATTGTAATAATTATTACTATCCTATTCTTGCATTTTAAAAAATAATGTTATTGTATTTTTATACCTTTATTTTTATTAATTAATTTATTTTTATGAGGTGCTGAGGATCGAACCCAGTGTCTCATACATGCTGGGCAAGTGCTCTACCGCTGAGGTACAACCCCAGCCCCTCTCAGCAGTTTTAAATAGTTAATATTTCACTCTTTTTGTTCATGACCATTTTATTACTCATTCATGTCAGCCAGGGTCAGAAATCCCCATTGGTTCTCTCAGAATTATTTCCTCTGTTATTGTTGAAAGCTATTTGCTTTATAAAATCTGAATCAGCCCTCCTCTTTGCAGATGTTCTCTTTTTTGTATAGAACTTTAATGCATTATTACACATTAATGGTTTAATTTGTCTCTGAGTAAATAATTTAGCAACTTGACCCAGGCTCTCTTAAGTCACTGCCTTACGTGAATTCCAGATATCATTACAGTAACTTTTACTACAGTTGCAGATGCTATAATATCTTTCCCTTTTCTTTCTTTTTTTCATAGTACTGAAAGAAGTTTAGTGCTATAGGTTTTTAATTTGGGATTGGACTGAGTGTTTTGTTTTTTAGTCTTTTTTAACAATTTTTTAAATATTTTTTATTTGTTCAAATTTAGTTATACATGAAAGTAAGAATGCATTTTGACACATCATACATAAATGGAGTATAACTTTTTGTTCCTCTAGTTGTACATGATGTAGAGTTACACAGTCCATGTAATCATATATGCACATAGGGTAATAATTGGACAAAGTGTTTTTATAGTTAGAGGTTTATATATGTAATTAGCCTAGATTTTTTATATTTAACAATGTTATTTAGAAATAGTATTCTTTGAAATAAGTAATAATGTCCCAACGTGGGCGGGCAGGGAATTAGAATTTTTTATCATTTGAGTACTGTTTGTCTAGTTTCTGTTTGTGTTTCCAGGGAATATATTACTTTTAAAAACTGGATATTTTGTTTGTTTTTTAGCATACCTCCAGATAATCTCTCTATTCAAGAGTTTCAAAGAAATGAAAGTATTGATGTTGAGGTGAGAAAGCTATTTAAAACATTTTCCTGTGATCATTTGTGAAAACCAAATAGTAGAAATGTTGAAGTTATAAAATTGCTAACAGAATAAGGTAAAGTAATAGATTAAGACTAACTGAACCTAAAAGCATTAAAACTCTTACAGGTTCAAGATTGATTTTTAAAGCACTGACATTTTAAAAATAATCCCTTAAAATTTCTTATAGTCTTGTGCTATATACATGTTGTCTATTCATTTAATAAGTTTGAAAAGCAGGTTGATTTACTAAAGTAAATCCATCAGTGAACGTGTATGTATTTAAGTGTTTATTCTGTAATTTGGCATGCCAGGTGTCTATATTTCAGACCAATGACTTGCTTAGAATTTTTCATTTTTAACCGGCTGTACATATAGGTTGCAGAATTAAAGCAAGTAGTGTTTTTTAAATAATACATTTTGAGGATTATAAATGGAATTTGAAGAAGCAGCTTTTTTAGCTATTGATATTTTGTTGGTGGTCTTTTGGGATCTTTTTTCTTCAAGCAAGAGGAACTTTTAAATAAATAAAATTTTAAAATGTATGTTTAAAAAGCACAGGCATCATCACATACATATAAAATATTGCCTTTCATGCCATTACTGTGTTAATACTTATGTGAGCTTTTCTTTTTCATTAGAGGACAAAATAATAAGCTGTATGTTAGAAATCAATTATTGATCAAAATGAAAACAACTTAAATTCTCTTATAGGTCATAGTTTCTTCTTATAGGAAGGTGGTTTAAATTTTAATTTGGGATATTTTATTCTAACATGGGTAAGTTTCATATGCTGGCTGTTTTCTTTCTATAGCTGTCCTTACAGTTATGAAGATAAACAGGAGTCCAAATGATGGCACATTAAATAGTTATAGTATTGACTATTTTGTTATAAGACAGATGAGGAAAACAGACTAGTTATCATGTATAGTAATGCTAAAATGTTTATATACTAATATTAGGAGAATTATTTGACTTCCTTTCAAAATAAAATTTAAATTTTATTCTAGAAATGATGAGTTAGCTAGTCTCTTTCAAGAAAAAAAATACACTTGAATTTGTCCTTTTGTTTTAGGTAGTTCAGCTTATTAGCACTGAGATACTACCTTATGCCAATTTTATTCCTAAGGAATTTGTTGGTCAGATAATGACTATGCTTAACAAAGGCTCCATACATTCTCAGTCTTCTTCATTTACAGGTATGTTACTTTAATGATTTTTTTTTAGGTTTTAGAAAGTGTTGAAGTACCTTTGAAGAAACTGATATAAAATGTTTAATCCTTTGTGGTAGATATAAATTGGAGAATAGTAAGGTAATTTTTAGGAATGTGTTATAAAACATTAAACCTTATGAGAGAAAATGTAAATATTCTGTGAATGTAGTTACATTTGTAAGCTGATTAATTAAATGACCTAGCACTCATGGAATTTGATAAAGACATAGAGGCTGACCAAAGTTACCAATTTTGTGAGGTCATGGATGCCACTTATTACGTTGGTTAACTTCTCTTGACTCTCACTTTTGTAATTTTTAAAATGAAAATATTAATACTAATGTCTCAAAACTATAAGTTGCAGAATTAGTCCATAGGTGAGTGAAAAACATGATACCTTAACCTTTATTAAGGGAACACTTAATGAATGACTGCTGTGTACAAAATATATTCTAAACTGTTCTTATTATATTATGTTCAAAATATATTCTAAATATTCTTATTCTTCAAAATATTTCTTTGATATTATAGATGGGGAAATGGATTTAGTATGGTTGAAAAATTGCCCACTGTCTTAAGGCTGGAGGCCAAGTTCATACTAAAAAGAACTGTATGCTTCCATCGATTCCATCATTGTGCCTATTTGGGAGGTGATATATAAGTTGTTTTTTGCTGTTTTTAAAAATCTAAACCTCTGCTTAAGTCTTAAATGTAATTGTGGCATCCCAATGTACTTTTTCAGCAAGATTATTTAAAAATTGTCCATTTATGCAATGTATATTCTTAATCCTCAGAATTTTTTGGAGTTGTGACTAGTATTTTGTGCTGAATACTTTAAACAACATTTATGTATACAGTCTGACCACTAGATGTCTCTCATATTGCTTACTGTACAAATTTGTTTTTTTCCCCAGCCCTGATGATTTTAAAAACTGACCTGGTAACAAGCAGTTTTAACAAACATGAGAATCTCAGAGAAAAAAATTTAAAGTCCACTTACCATAATGTAGTCACTTGTAATCCCGGCTATTCAGGAAGCTGAGACAGGAGGATCTCAAGTTTGAGGCCAAACTCAGCAACTTAGAGAGACCCTAAGCAACCTAATGAGAATCTGTTTCAAAATAAAAAATAAAAAGGGCTTGAAATGTAACTCAGTGGTAGAGTACTCCTGGGTTCAATCCCTGGTACCAATAAATTAATTAATTAATACATTAATAGTATTTTAAACTGAATTTAAGTATACTTATATTTATAATTATAATATAGTTCTCTCTATATATCTATCTGTCTCCAGGTGTGGTGGTACACACTTGTAATCCCAGTTACTCAGGAGACTAAAGGAGAAGGATTGCAAGTTCAAGGCCAACCTGGGCAACTTAGTGAGACCCTGTCTCAAAATTTAAAATCAAAAGGATGGGGATTTAGCTCAGTAGTAGAGTGCTACTGAGTTTAATTCCCAGTACCACAAAAAAAAAAAAAAAAAATGTGTACACACACGCATATACATATGTATAATTTTTAATAAAATGCATTACGAATTAGGTATAAATCTCCTAAGTTAATTGAAGACTGAGTTACCAAGTATTCTTTTTCTAGCAGTTTCTGATAATATCTATTCATAGTACTAAATGTATCAAGACAAGAAAGGTCCATAGACATCCTTCCAGGGGTTTTTGCCGTAAGACGTATATATTCTGAGCTTTAACTTGGAGTTTTCTTTAAACATACACTTACAAAGCCGTTCCTTGCTGAACAAGGCCAACCTATAAACAAAGACGTCTCAGCGCTCATATTGGTTCTCCGTTTTTAAGTATGACCTGACAACCACAATTCACAGACAGAAAAGAGAAAGACCAAAACAAAAATGAAAAGGAAGTAAAAGAAACTGCTAAGAGTGGAGAACAGTAGCACGTGCCTGTAATCCCAGCGACTCAAATGGCTGACATAGGAGGATTACAAGTTCAGAGCCAGGTCAACAATTTAGGGACTCTGTCTCAAAAACAAAAAGTGATCAAACAACCCTGGATTCAATATCTAGCACACACACCCTACCACCACCAGGAAAAAGAAAAAAGAGAAACTGGGAAGAAACAGAAATGCAGAGCCATAGAAAACATAAAACCACAGTGATAATTGCTGAAGGGGTAAGATTTTTGTACTCATGAAACAAAGTTATGAAAAAGGAACAATAAGAACTCAAACACTAAAAATATGATAGCTGAAATAAGTTTAGTGAATGTTGGTAGAAAACATTAAGGAAATCATCCATAAAGTAAAGCAAAAACAAAAATTGGACAACATAAGGAAAAAGAAAGGAAACAAATCCAACCAGTTTAATGTCAGACAGTAAATCTTCCAGAAGGAAAGAGCAAAGTAATCTAGGAAAAGAAAGTGTCAAATAAATAAACTAAAGAAATAGAGCTACATATTTAGAGCTACATATTTAAAATGGTCACTTAATACCCCAAACAGCAGAAGACAAAAGACCCTCAATAAGGCATGTCATCAAAAGATACCAAAATACCTAGGATAAATAAAAGATCCTAAAAGATCTCAGGAAAAAAAACCTCCAAAATAGCATTAGAATTCTCAGAAGCAATACTGGATGCTAAAAGATGTGAAGCAGTTGATTTTTAAAAAAATTATTATTATTTTTGGCAGTATTGGGGATTGGTTGGTTCCCTGACAAACACTCGACCACTGAGCTATACCCTTAGCCCTTGAAGCAGTGGTTTTAGAATTATAAATGAAAAGGATTAACATGAAGTTTTATACCCAGGCACACTGTTGGCCAAGTATAAGTACAGAAAACTAATAAAATTTCAGCATGTATTATAATGGAGGACAAGCTATACTCCCAGATTTATTTCTGTAGTATGACTGGAGTAGACATCACATTTCTAACAAATGCTCTGTGATGCTGATGTTGCTAGGAACTACACTTCAAATACCACAGTAAAATGATGACATTTTTCAGAAGTACAAGGTCTCAAAAATTATATTGTCCATTCTTTCTTAGGAAGCTACTATGTTCCATGAGCCAGGCACAGTGGCACTCACCTGTAATCCCAACAATTCAGGAGGCTGAGGCAGAAGGATTGCAAGTTCAAGGCCAGCCTCAGCAACTTAATGAGGCTCTAAGCAACTTAGCAAGACCCTGTCTCACAATAAAAAATAAAAAGGGCTGAGGATATAGATCAGTGGTAAAGCACCCCTGGACTCAAATCCCCAATACCACCAAACAAACAAACCAAAAAACACACAAGCATCCATGAAAACAAAGGAGTAAGCAAAGAAAACGACATGAGATCTAGGAAGTAAGATGTAAGAGGATGAAGGATGGAATCAGTTCCCAGGGTGATGGCCAAAGGCTACTTTTAGTTTATGACTAAATAGCATGATTGGAAGACAAAACTAGTCCAGACTGGAAAAGACGTCATCTTCCAAAAAAGATGTTGCCAAGAGAGAAGAGAGAGTGATTATTGCCAAGTTTGGCCTATAGAAAACTATTTTATTTAGAAGTGTTTTTTAAAATATTTTTTTTTTAGTTGTAGATGGACACAATATTTTTATTTACTTATTTTTATGTGGCTCTGAGGATCGAACCCAGTGCCTCACACATGCGAGGCAAGCACTCTACCACTGAGCTACAATCCCAGCCCTAGAAGTATTTTTATAGTGCTGTTGAATGGTACAGAAAGACTTAGACAAGAAAAATGTTGAGTACAAGAAGTGACATAGATAGACAGTCTTGCCTTATTTTCAATCTTGCAAGGGGGTAAATTGTTCATTATATATATGTGTGTATATATGTGTGTGTATTTATATGTATATAGTATATAATATATATTATTAGTTACAGGTTGGTCATAGATACCTTTTCTCAGACTGAGAATTTCTTTCCATTTCTACTTTGCTACAGTCATTATTGAGGTACATTAATTTGACATTAACCATCAAAAATTGTTAACTTTGCAGAAGCAGAGATTGATATTCGTTTGCGAGAAGAATTTTCTAAAATGTGTTTTGAAACATTGCTCCAGTTTTCCTTCAGTAATAAAGTCACAACACCACAAGAAGGCTACATCTCACGAATGGCACTCTCAGTGCTTTTAAAGAGGTCTCAGGATGTACTACATCGCTATATAGAGGATGAAAGATTAAGTGGTAAATGCCCTCTTCCAAGGTGTGTTTTATTTTATTAAAGGAAATGTACTGATGTCATAATTATTAATAAAAAAGACCAAAAAATTTTTAAAAAGACAGTTCTGAAAACCAAGTGTTTTCTTAAGTGATATGAACTAATCTTAGGATGTTTATACTTTTATTTATTCCATACAGTGTAAATTACATTTTTGAATCTGAAAAAAAATTGAATTCCTAAATATGTCTTCTACCAAAGTTTTCTGGATAGGAACTTATGAGCACATGATCTTATTTCTCTAAAGTAAAAAAACAGATTCCATTCTAGGAACATGTTTGTTTTATAGTCATTTCTAGTTCTCTCTCTGTATCAACTATCCACACCTTAGATATTATTTTTTTCTAGTCTGTTTATATAAACCCATGAGCCTAAACTGATCTCCTTCTCATCTATCCAAGGTCTGTCAGTGGAAGGCATTCTAGGCCTTCTGCTAAGCCAAAGCTAATCAAAATTGGTGTACAGACGAGAATTCATCAAAAGATGCAGTCATAAATTAGGGTGGACACTGGGCATGGTGGCGCATGCCTGTAATCCCAGAGGCTTGGGAGGCTGAGGCAGGAAAATCACAAGTTCAAAGCTAGCCTCAGCAACTTTGCAAGGCCCTAACGCAAGAGCCTGTTTGAAAGAAAAAATAAAAAGGATGGGGATATGGCTTAGTGGTAAAGCGTCCCTGGGGTTCAGTCCCCAGTAGAAAGAGAGAGAAGGAGAGGGAGATGGAGATAAAGGAAAGGAAGAGAAGGAAGGAAGGAAATATTAGATTGCAACTCTATTTTTTTAATGTAAAAATTAGAACTTAAGTCAAAGCAAATGAAGCAGACAGAAAATAATGTGGGAAGATAAAGTTGTCAACGTTATGAAAGAGTTAAGAAAATCACTGTTGTTTCCATCTCATAAGGTACTATGGGAGAGGCAAATCACTTACCTTAAGTCTTTGTATGCATTCTTATTTACTTATAATAAATTTCAAAAATTAGAATTGACTTGTCAAAGGATACATACATTTTAAAGCTTTTTGATATGTATTACTGAATTGCTTACCGCAGATTTTTATTTATGTCTGGAAATTTACATTTTCCAGAAGAGTATGAATGTCCTTTCCTCAATTTTTAGCATTTTAAAATTATTTCTAATTTATCATTTATTTTATCTTTTTCTAATTGGTGAATGAAAAAGACTCATATAATAGCTTACCTTTTTATTTAATTACCAATGCTTATTAGCCATTCATAAATCTTCTTTTAGAACCCAGCATATTTTGAAATTTCTAAAATATAAATTATAAATCTTCACATTCAAATTTAAATGCAAGAACATTGCAAAGACAGGTGTTAGTAATTTAGTTGTGGGCATGATTAAAAATTGATGATCAAAATTGATTTCTAAAGTGTAATTGGAAATGCATTAATAAAGTTGTTTTGAGTGGGCTGTTTTATTTATTAGATTATAATATATTGTTTGATTTCAGAAAGCATCTTTTCCTTCATGTTTTTATGTTCTGAGTATTTAAACTATTACCTTTAAATTGACCCTATCTATGGATGTCCTGTGAAGTTATATTATATCATCCTGTTTGTTGCAGTATCATTAAATTTTTTAAAAAGCTACATTGCAGCACAGTAAAATATTCTGTATGCCTACAAAAAAAAAAAAGACATGAAATATTACCCTGTTTTAATATTAGAAAAGTCCTATCTATAGAATGAAAACAACCTCATATCAGGAATAAGTGAGGCAAAGGGGACTATAAAGCAGAAGAGGTTTAAGGGAATCAAGCTATTCTTATTGGTCCTGTACTCCCACGTTCATTCTTTGTTAACTAATATCTCCAAACAGTGCCACCTTAGGGTTGATTCCTAGCATGTTTCTTGTTTGTTTTATTGGAAAAATTAAGTGTTGTTGCTATTTATTGATTTATTGATTGAGTTATTTATTGGTACTGAGTATTTAACCCAGGGGCACTTAATCACTGAGCCACATCCCAGCCCTTTTTTATTTTTATTTTGGGATAGGGTCTCACTACGTGGCTTAGGGCCTTGCTAAATTGCTGAGGCTGGCTTTGAATTTGGGATCCTCCTGCCTCAGCATGGTAAAATATGTGCTAGGTAGTAAGAGTATTCTGTTTCCATTTAATTTTTGGCAAGTTTCTTGTACTAATTAAAAAAAAAAAACTCTTGTAAAGATGTTTTAAAATCATAAAATATTTTAAGTAGTACCGGGCACGGTGGCGCAAGCCTGTAATAACAGTGGCTCAGGAGGCTGAGGCAGGAGGATGGTGAGTTCAAAGCCAGCCTCAGCAAAAAGTGAGGTGCTAAGCAACTCAGTGAGACCCTGTCTCTAAATAAAATACAAAAAAGGAGCCAGACGCAGTGGCGCACACCTGTAATCCCAGCACTTTAGGAGGCCGAGACAGGAGAATCACGAGTTCAAAAGTAGCCTCAGCAGTGGTGAGGTGCTAAGCAACTCAGTGAGACCCTGTCTCTACATAAAACCCAAAATAGGGCTGGGGATGTGGCTCAGTGGTTGAGTACCCCTGAGTTCAATTCCCGGTGCCAAAAATAAAATAAAAAAAAAAAAGCTGGGGGGCTGGGGTGGTGGCTCAGTGGTAGAGCGCCTGCCTCGCATGCGTGATGCACTGGGTTTGATTTTCAGCACCACATATAAATAAATGAATAAAATAAAGGTATTGTGTTCATCTGTAATTTTTAAAAAAAGGGCTGGGGATATAGCTCAGTTATTGAGTGCCCCTGAGTTCAATCTCCAGTACCCACCCCCAAAAAATTTAAGTAGTTACATGAAATATTTTACAAATAAATTTAGATTTGCATAAGTACTTTGTCCCTTTTACATTGATAATTTATTCTAAGAATAGCTAGTAATCAGATTTGCACACTGAAGTACACATTTATATGTACTTATTATTTAAATGCGTGAAATGACTTTTCCTTTTGTAAGAATTTAAAACTAACATTAACTTTGAATTACATTGTGTTCAGTATTTTCTGAAGTGCATCTGTGTGTACAAACCGTGAAGACACACAAACATATACACAGTATATTTTAAAATCTTTTTTTTAATATTTTAAAATCTTGATGGAAATAATTTCCCATTTCTTTTAGGCAACAAGTAACAGAAATCATATTTGTTTTAAAAGCAGTCAGTACTCTCATTGATTCACTTAAGAAAACTCAGCCTGAGAATGGTAAGTGTTTGCAAACTCAGTTATCCTAAAATTCATAGCATTTATGTTCTATTTGTGATATAACTTTGTATTAAATTTTAGGAACATAACAGCCACTAGACTTTATTTTTTCCAGTTCTCATAACAAGAAAACATTAAGTCTATTAGGGTGTCAATTAAGTAAATTTAATTTATAACATTTTGTCTTCTTTTAAAAAAACTAAATTGGTTTTAATTCACGGTGTTGCATGGACAATTCATATTTCATATATTTTTAATGTGGAAGATCATTAACATTTGGGGTGATAGGTGAATGGAGGACTTTCATCTTCTGTTTGTACTGATTTTATAAATAAAAGCTGTATAAATAACTTAGTCATTTTTACAGTGCTTTCTCATTTGTTTTCCTTTCTGATACTCATTCTGTCCAGTCCATTCTTTGTTTGTTTGTTTGTTTTGGTACCAAGGATTGAACTCAGGGGCACTCAACCATTGAGCCACATCCCTATCCCCAGCACTATTTTGTATTTTATCTAGAAACAGGATCTCACTGAGTTGCTTAATGCCTCGTTTTTTGGTTTTTTCTTTTGCTGAGGCTGGCTTTGAACTCATGATCCTCCTGCCTCAGCCTCCCCAGCCTTTGGGATTACAGGCATACGCCACTGCACCCAGCTCTGTTCAGTCTATTCTTAAGGTTATTGATAGAAGTTATTTTTCTAAAGCACAGTTTTCATCATTAATTTTCTAATCCCCTCAAGACACAATAAAAACTTTTTTAATTTACCATTGCCTACCAAACTGCTGAGTATTATAGTCTAACTCCATTTTATTTATGCGTTATTTCCCACTAGATCTCATTTACCCTGCTCTCCCACTAAGAAAATTCTCAGTTTTCTTGAGTATTCCCAACCTTTTGCCTATTTTGTACTGCATGTATGCACCTAGTTCAGATACCATCCCGCTTTTATACCTTGTTATTAATCTCTTAAAGGTAAATTATTTCTCTTTTCAGTCAACTCCACAGCACTTTCATGTGTACCTTCGTCTTGAGGTACTCTTATTTGTCTTGCAGTTAGATGTAAACATGACTCACCTACTCTTACCTTGTAAGCTTCTTGAGAGACTTTTTGGACAATGTTTTGTTCCACTTTGAATCCTCTACAGCATTGCTTCTCCAAATGTGGTTGGACCAGCTATTGGTTTTAAGAGTTTGTTACTGGTCTAGTATAAGATAAAGAGCAGGCATCATAATATAAATCAATGGTGTCACTAAACACATGAGTTTAGCTGACATTTGTAAAAATATAAGAATTTGTTAAAGAGGAAAGCAGTATATTGCTTTACGTTCTGGCACAAACTCCTTATATTTTAGCAGACTAGCACTTTAAGCAGCATTACTCACCCTCCCCCTTCCCCCAAGATGTTAGTGTTCAAACCCAGGGCCTCACACCTCTAGGCATTAACTCTGCTGTTGAGGTATATCCACAACCCCAAGCAGCATTACTTTTAATATGTAAGAATAAAGGAGATTTCCAATAATTGATTAACAACTCAGTGGCAGGACACTTACTCCTTTTAACTATTATAAAGAAATATGTATTTTTCTGTTTTCAAAATTCACCCATAGGAATTGTGGCCTAGAAAGGGTATTATACTAAAAGCTTTAGAGGCAGTATACTTGTATTTCTCTTTTTTTTTTCTTTTTTTTCAGCTAGTTATTTTATTTAAATGCGTTTCAAAGTCATAGTACATAACCAGAGCTCAGTTTTTCCATTTCTCTGGTTGCAAACCAGATAAAGTCACACCATTATTTCTTTAAGTCAAAGACTGAGGGAATGTGGGGTGGGTGTTGAGCGAGCAGTACATGGAATTTGTTTAAAAAAAAAAAAAAGCCTGGAGCAGTGTCATGAATTGATTCTGTCAGAGGTTGGATTTGTCTTTTGTTGTTGTTATTGTTGTTGTTGCTGTTTTATGGGACTGGGATTGAACCTAGGAGCACTTCGCCACTGAGCTATATTCCCAGCTGTTTTTATTTTGTATTTTGAGACAGGAACTTGCTAAATTGCTGAGACTGGCCTTGAACTTGGGATCCTCCTGCCTTCATCTCCCAGAGTCCTTGGAATTACAGGCATGTGCTACTATGCCTGGCTAGATTTGGGTTTTCTTAAAAAAAAATCTTGGATTTTCAGAGAAGGAAACCATGGAGTGATTTCCTAGTAACCAGTAAAATTTTTATTAGATCACAGAATAGAATTTGATTCATAAAAAAAGTATTATACTTAAGGCATAAGCAGGAAATTCTCTATTTTCTGTTTAATTGTCAGAAATATGCCCAATATAACCAGTATATTTAAATGCACAATATTTTTATTATTTTGTATGACCTTTAGACAACTGTCAAGAATTTAACCAGAATACACGTAAAGGGAGGAAAGAAAAGGAAATTTAATAACTTTTTCACAAAGCCAGGGGGCCATTGATAGGGCAGTATGGTAATGATACATGATCTTACTAAATTAATCTTAAAAATTGAAAGAATTAGAATTATTCCTCTGGGCATATGAAGTGTGAATTTAAATTAAACATAGCCATAAGTGATGGTGGTATTTTAACACATTAGAAAGGAATGATAAACCTCATTAAGAACAGAAAAAAGGTAAGAATTCCAAGCCTTCCCAGCAGAAAAATGTTAGATTGCTCATAGCTATCCATTTATTATTGTTTTAGAGTTTTTTAGTGGAAGAGAGGCATTTTTGAACGTATTTTTTTGTTTGGAGGAATTTTTAAAATCAGTTTACTTGGTCTTTATTTAAAATAGGTAATATACGTAAATCTAAAAATATAAAAAGCTATAAAGAGAAAAGTTTTAAGATGATTTTCCCCCTATTCTGTACATGCCCAGTTCTTAGCTTACCCCCAGAAACCATTTTTAGTAGTTTTATTAGTTCCCTCCAGAAGTTTATTATGTAAATTCAAAATATTCTAGTACTCCTCCTGCATTTTGTATACAAATAAATATGAATAATAAGCTTGTTACAGTGACCTGTAATCCCAGTGGCTTGGGAGGCTAAGGCAGGAGAATCAGAGTTCAAAGCCAGCCTTTAGCAACTTAGCAAGATCCTGTCTTTCAATAAAATACAAAAAAGGGGCTGGGGATGTGGCTCAGTGGTTAAGCATCCCTGGGTTCAATACTTCATACCAAAAAAAATTAGCAGCCTCATTTTGTACCTACTACCTACTATTCTGAACTTTTTTATTTTAATTAATAGAATTCGCGGAGAGTATTCCATATCAATACATACAGCTTTTTCATTCTGATAGTTAAATCTAAAGTCCCCACAGAGATTTTTGGTGGGGTTTTAAAAATGTTCTAATTTGGGCTGGGGTTGTGGCTCCTTCCCTGGTAGAGTGCTTGCCTAGTATGGCAAACACTGGCCATGGGAGGCCCTGGGTTCGATTCTCAGCACCACATTTATAAACAAATAAATGAAATAAAGGTCCATTGACAACTAAAAAATAACTTTTTAAAAAATGTCCTAATTTAAAGAATTTGAGTAGCTTCCCAAAGTTTTATTTAAGGTGTCATCTTAATGTATTTTCTGTGTGTTCCTATAATAAGCCAAGAGTCTGTTGATTCTTCATCTGGGCAGTCTAGATGGGATTCAATGTATACGATCTTGTATTAAGTGATGAATGTAAACTTTCCCAGAAGACAACTGGAATAGACTCTTTAAACTTCCTAGACCAGTGGTGTTTAGCCTTTTCCTATTTGATTTCTTTTCTGGTAAGCAGCAAAATTCTTTTTACAAATGAAGTGTGATATGGATTCCCAACATATAAAACAGATAAAAGCAGAACAGCTCTAGTCTGACATTCCCCACCCTCACCAATGCCCTTCCCCTTTTCTCCTTCCACCTCTACCCTGAGAAAAGCTGCTTTTTGGGAAAACAGGTTTAATGAACAGGTCAGCATTTTCCAAGATGTATACTCAGGAGTGACCTTTATGATGAGTGATATTTTATTATTCTTACATTACAGTTGATGGAAATACCTGGGCACAAGTAATTGCCTTATACCCAACTTTAGTAGAATGCATCACCTGCTCATCTTCAGAAGTCTGCTCTGCGCTTAAAGAAGCACTAGTACCCTTTAAGGATTTCATGCAACCACCAGCATCCAAAGTTCAAAATGGAGAATCTTGACCAGCTACAATACATTTGAAGGCAGAAAAATATCCTAAAGATTGTTTGCTTCTCAGTCTTCTGTAAGAAGAACATTTCTTACTACAAATGATTCTTGGCAACTGCTGTTTGCCTCCTTTAAATTGTAATTACCTGTTCAGTAATTCATATTACAAGCTTACACATCAACAAAGGCTCCTGAATGAGTAGCAGTGCAAGTCTTTAATAAATTAAACTGATGGAAGGAATCAGTTAATGCTATAACATAGCTGCTACCATATCTTCAGTTGGTGATTTAAAAGTGAGCTTATGTACAGTTTGTGGTGTATGTGTTAATGATGTACTTTTTAAAAAGAAAGAAAAGATATTTCAATTCTGTCAGATTTATTAGGCTGGTGTTTTTGCACCCTTTTTCAGGTACAAAATTGTACTAAAATTTTATGCAAGATTGTACTGTAACATTCCATATTATCTACAACCAGCCTTTGTAAACAAAGGGAACTGATATACTTGTGTGTATAATAAATGGTACAGTTCTGTATAAAATAGTTGGATTTATTGTTTAAATTTTAAAAATATTGATAATGTTAAATGCTTGAAGCTATAATTATTATTAATACAAAATTATTTGCTCACATTTTTACTTTAATTTGCCTTCTTATGCAGTAAATAAGTTTACTATGTAATCATACAGTTAGCTTCTTGCTTATTTTACATGTATTATTAGTGACCATTAAACATCTAACCAGAAGGGTCATGTGAACACAGCAGCAAATAGTTTATGATCTGCTTATTTTGCAACTTTGAAAGATAGGTTATTAACTTTAATACATTCAGATAATTACAGCACTATGACTCCATCATACCTCATTTCTTTAAATATCTCTCTAAGCTTTCACTTAAATGTCTGTTTTTATATTTACTGTCTTTTAAAGACTTTTCATCTTTTATATTTCTATTGAGTTTTTTCCTGTGACTAACATTTGTCACTATCTTTGAATTATTACCCAGACAAGATTTCAGATTTCCCCAAATTTTGCCTGTGAGATTTTGTTCATTTCAGTGCTTCATTTTGTAATGTTTTCACAAGAAAGAAAATAACTATAGTAACCCATACGTATAAAATATGTGTACATATTACAAAACAATGACAAGTGTATTTTTGGAAATAGACAAACATTTAGAAGTATAGTAAACTTACTGTCTTGGAGTAAATTCTAATTTTGTTTCACTCTCCTATCCTAGTGAAGAAGAAAAGTGCTCTTGAGGACATTAACTTGTTTCTTTAAAAACTGACTTTGACCTAGCTCACTGTATTTTTGTTTAATGTATTATGCTATTATAATATTTTTCTTCTGAGTTTAATTTTCATAATCACTTATGTGAAGACATGAAGATGTTTAAAACAATGATTATTCATAAGAAATAATAATGGTCTTGTTATTAGTACTGGAAGGATTTTTATTTTAATAGAATTTATAAATTTCAGCCCCTCCAGAATAATCTTAAAACTTCTAGAAGATATTAGAATTGAATAATGAAGGAAATACAATTTGGGGTCTGTTGTAATTGTGTAATTATTTGATTTGCACTATTATCTGTAAACATGGCAAGGCCTTGTTTTTGAGGGAATGTTTTTATTTATATGAATCAAATGAATTTCTATTTTATTATTTCACCTAATATTAAGGTAAAATATGGTTTTTCATAAATTTTACTTTCAGCATTTTCCCTAAAGTTGGGGGGAAAAATCACCTAAGCTGTTACTTAATTTTCTGTATTTGAATAAGTTAAGTTGGGAATTAGAAAAATATGAATATCACTGATATAGTATTGAGATGGAATAACAAAGGTAGTTGTACCAGTTTAGTAACATGTTAAAAATTTTGCCATGAATTTACATGAAGTAAAAATATGTCTATTTTTGAGAAATAACAGATCAATTGCAATCGGAATGATTATTCTCCAGTGAAGATTAAATATGAGTCAAGGGTATACAGCATACATACTGAATAGTTTGAGCTAATGCGGTTTAACTTTCAATACTAGGACCATTCCCTACAGTTCAGAACACATTAATGTGATCAATGTGTTAATACTGTAATCAGTGCCAGTCTTAGTGTCAAGCAAGTGGGCTGCTCCCTGGGTAGAATAATTGACAGACCTTTTCCTCCAGCATGTCTCCTGCAGCTCTCCAGGAGTCACTTCTAGCAATTCATGTTCTTGAGCCAAGCATTCCTCTGCACTGTATTTTTCTAAAATATCCTACTCTAGGGAGGTTAACACATTGACCTTGCCTTATTAGTGTGAATTGGGTTTAGTAACTTGAAGAACTAGGTTGTTTGAAATTGATAGATGCGGAGAGATTCAAAAAGGAAGCTCCCATATCTATGTTCATTTTGTTGCACGAGTCTGTAACTAGTCCTTTAAACAGTAGTAATAAGGTTCTCTGGGATACATATTAGCAATACAAAGTGTTTAAAGCCTCATGTAATCACTTTTTGTCACTGAGAGTGCCTGTGTTGTAGATTGCTGGACAACAGGCAACAATTAAATGATTGATGAGTTCTTTTCTATTTTGTCCTTTATAAACAAACTGTTTTTAAATAGATTAATTTTTAGTTTCCAACAATGTAAGCATTGCCAAGGAAAGTTCATTTTGTAATGTTTTATTTAGTATTTCTTTATAACTAGTATTAAGTTTTATTAATTTTATTGTATATATTTATGAGTAGCATTTATTAGGATCCTTTTTGTATGCCAAAAGGTGGAAAAATGCTATGAAATATGGCTTAAGACTTTATTTTTAATTTTATTATATCAATAGCTAACTTCTATGTTGTTTCTCTCCTGTTTTCCTCCCTTTGGTTACTGATTCCAATTTTGCCACATTCTTTAAATTGTATGTATCAGCAGAGGAAGAAATGAACAAGTTAGAGTTTATATTTTATCCTAGATGATTAGCATTTACTTTAAGTAGCAGGCCAATAACAACTATATGTTCTTTCCCATATAATCTTTTTTTTTTTTTTTTGGTACGGGGATTGAACTCAGGGATACTTGACCACTGAGCCACATCCTCAGCCCTATTTTTTGTATTTTATTTAGAGACAGGGCCTCACTGAGTTGCTTAGTGCCTCGCCGTTGCTGAGGCTGGCTTTGAACTCATGGTTCTTCTGTCTCAGCCTCCTGAGCTGCTGGGATTACAGGTGTGTGCCATTGTGCCTGGCTCTCTCATAATCTTAAGAGTGTTTTGTTCATTAGTGCAATTGGGTACCACTTGTCCTAGGTAAAAAGATCCAAGTTAAGAAACTGAGGATGGGATAGCATAAATTATTGAACAGTGCTAGGAAACAACTGAAAAGTATAGTATGTATTAATGAAGTGGTCATTATTACATTGATGTCAATGAAGGGCAGCATAGTTGTTGTATAATAGTTAATACATCCTCCCATGTAGAATAATTTAGATGGGTAACTAAATCCTGAAAAGAGGTGGGACCTGTCTAGCCAAGGCAGAACACTTTCAGGAACCAACCTACCTGTGATTACCACAAAAATTAACTGGAAGTTTAGAAGCCCTGGAATGGATCAAAGTTCAGGCCCAAAATATTGTGGACTATAGTGTTTTTGTTTGTTTTTTAATGGAAAACTACCAAAAATGTGGACAGAAGTGGTCTCTTTGGAAGCCTTGCCAGTGGCCTAGTATGTTCCTTAGATTTCCACTTAATAGATTTGGCATTTTGCGAATATGCAGATTTATGTAATGTACTACATTTTGCTATGCTTAGTGTTGCTGGGTCATATTTATCTACATTATTAGTGAATTTTACTTTTTAAACAAAAATCACCGTTTGTGAGAACCAACTATAATTCATATCACATGGTGTGTTACCAACTTATATTTAGTGGGTAAATAGTTTTTAATATTTAATCCAAATTTAATATTTGGATTATATTTTTTTGTACCTCTGGAAAGTAGGGTGATGCTTTCATTTGGAATGAAGTTTTTATAGATTGGAAAAAAAAACTAATACCATTATGTCTTGAATTATATGCATACCACTTCAGATGAGGTTAGATAAAATAAATTTCTTATAAATCTAGTAATTCTGAATATACCAGCAGTGTTGACTTTTTTTTTTTAAAGGACATGCCATGAGTCCTTTGGTGAATCTGAATACACCTAGTAATTTTGGTAATTGAAGGCAGTGATAAGCTGAGATTCTGCCTATTCTTTGACTTTCAGCAGCATGTTAACTTCTCAACATTCTTTCTTTTTCTTTTTTTCTTTCTTTCTTTCTTTTTAAACAGTACTGGCCATTGAACCCAGGATCTTGTACATTCTAGGCAAGTGCTGTACCACTGAGCTACATCTCTAGACCTTTTTCTTTTTGTTATTTGGAGAAAGGGTCTCGCTAAGTTGTTGACACAAGCCTTGGACTTGTGATCCTCCTGCCTCGGCCTCCAGAATTTCTTGGGATTATAGGCATGTACCACTGTGTCTAGCTCTGTTTCTTCTTTCTAAAACAGAAATTATAAGTTGCTACTTTTTAGAGAAGAAATGCATAGTTTGAGTTTGGAATTGATTTCATAATAACATTCTTAGGGTAATTAGGTCATTTGATAAATGTACCATTATATTCTACGAGGTTGTCTGTTTTGTGTTTCTCCTCTTCCTTAGGTATCACTTTGTTTTTTTGTTTTGTTTTCTTTCATTTTTTTTTGTTGGTACCAAGGATTGAACTCAGGGGTACTTAACCACTGAACCACATCCCCAGTGCTATTTTGTGTTTTATATAGAGACAGGGTCTCCCTGAGTTGCTTAATCCCTCACTGTTGCTGAGGCTGGCTTTGAACTCATGATTCTCCTGTCTCAGCCTCCCAAAGTGCTGGGATTACAGGCATGCACCACCCTGCCTGGCTATCACTTTGTTTTTTAATTATGTGTTTACCTTTTTCTCTTTTCATTCTTTATTCTTTGCCTCTTCTCATTCTGTTCTTCCTCTAATTCACCTATCACTTGTTAATAAGAAGCAGAACTATGAGTGGTAGAACCACTCTTGACTTGCCTTCCTAATAAGATTTTTATAAGTACCTTCTACTTTGTCCACTGTTCATTTTTTTGCAAAAGTGAGGTTCCCCTGCCACTTCAAGATGGTAGAACAAGTTAAAGTAATTGGTGACTACAGCTCCTACCATCTTTTTTTTTTTTTTTTTTAAATATATATTTTTTTTTAGTTGTAGATGGACACATTGTCTTTATTTTATTGCTTTGTACATGGTGCTGAGGATCGAACCCAGGGCCTCACGCATGCGAGGCAAGCGCTCTACCGCTGAGCTACAATCCCAGCCCAGCTCCTACCATCTTTCTGAATCCACAGGATGCAGCAACCAAGATGCTCACAAAATGGGATTCTATAAACATGATGGATTCAACTGCTAAATTTGGAAACAATCATGTCTTTGCTGTGATGTGAATATGGAGAGATGATGCCACTATTCTCAAGGAGGAGTATTTAAAATCTGTTTACTTGAGGGTTTTTGTGTGTGTGTTTTTGTTGGTTTTCCCCCCTTTGGAGGAGGTCTTTTTGTTTTTTGAAGATAGGTGCTTTGAACTGTTTTAGATTTATGTTGTCCAAATATTACTTATTGATTGATAATACTTGCACTGTCTACTTTCAGGAAGGACTTGAGGCAGCATATTGTCCCTATATTCCATCCATTTGTTTTTCTGTTGCAAAGTAGTAATTTGTGGAACACCTAGACTATTAGAGTTCTTGTCTCTGAATCTTTCTAAAGTATATTTACTATCCATGTGCTTGTTGCTTATGGTGATGCAGAGATCGATTAAAGCATTTCCAGTTATGTTACGGAACTGATTCTAGTCCCTCAGGTAAGAAAAAGGAAACTGTTGAATTTTGAGAACATTTTCAGTTGCTGCAAATGATGTTACATTAAGTTATATTTTAGACTAAAAGTCAATTAATAGGGCAGCCAAGAAATATCTCCTAAACCATGCCTTTATTTGGAAAACAATTGCAATATATTAACAAGTACGTTTTTGTATGAAGCTTTATTATATGGGAGAAAAACTCCAAAGCTACAATATTGCAGTCTTATTCTTTTTATCTAAAAAAATAAAAAAAATATTAAGCTTTAGCTCCAACTGTGCAAATTTTGTTTGCTTTCCATCTTTTACTACCTCTGTGTCATAATTTTAACACTTAACATACAACCTCCATCTCTTAAGGCAGTTACCATATGGTGTTTATGTCAGACAGTATATTTATCTAATTTTGTGAGATTCCTGTTTAGTTCCCAGCAGTTTTAAAAGTAATGACATTGTTGTACTTTCTCCTGATAATTTTGATGTTCTTGAGGTGTATCAACCACATATTATAATCATGAAAGTCTTTGGGCTTCCAACTCAAATGTTCTTTGTAGTCTGGGATATAGTTTTCAAAAAGCTGCATTGTTGTAACTGTAATTGTGTAGATCCTTAGTTTGCTTTACAGTTATTAAGCATAATTCTAGGTTTTTAATTATGTCCCAGCAGTACTAGTTTTCTCATTATAATTTAAAATCATAATTTGATAGTTTACCTTCAGATTTGTCCAGTGATTCATTTTTTTCTTTAATATACCTTGTGTTTGCTTTCTCATCCCCATTAATTCCAGACATTATTGACTCCCCACATCATTTGACTTTGTTTAAAGACATTAGTAATTCACCCAGCATGGTGTTACATACCTGCAATCCCAGCTACTCAGGTGGCTAAAGCAGGAGGATCCCAAGTTCCAGGCTAGCCCAGGCAATCTAGGAAAACTGTGTTTTAAAATAAACATTGTAAAAAAGAGCCAGGACTCTCAGCTCTTTGAGCTCAGTGGTAGAGTGCCCCTATTGAATCCCTGACGTATTGAGAAAAAGGGCACGGTAGGGACACACTTTATAAGCCAAGTCTGGAGCCAGACTGCTTAACTTCAAATGCCAGCTCTTTTATTTACCAGATATATGACCTGAGCAATTTAATTAACTTGTTTTGGTTTTCCCATTTATGAAATGGAGTTAATAGTGATATTTCATACAAGTTGTTTATTGGAATTTAAAGAGTGTTATAAAGTGTTGGGCTCAGCACATGGTGTTAGGTAGTTAGAAACATTTGGCACACATAATTCAAGAAATAGGCAAAAAACCCAACCTTCCCATGCCATAATGGGAGCTAATTTTTCCTTTTACTGGACAGTCACCAACTGTTAAGAATCTACTGTGTTTTCCTTACTGGTTCTTTGTTGATATGTGACAAAATCATTAGGGGCTTTCAGGTGCTGCTTATAGCTAGTTGGGGAAACCACATGCCTAAAATAATAAGGAATACAAAGGCATATCAAGCACAGATGTGTCATTAACATTTTAGCTATGATTTTGTGTTAGGCATGAGTTAGTTTCTTCCCTTATGGAGGTCACAGTTTTACAGGAAACAGACCTTTAACAAGTGTGTAAAGTACAAAGAAAGACAAACTCGGATCAATATGGGATCACAAAATAGGGAAACAGTCATCTGTGGTTCAGGTTATTATTGCTATTAGTGTTTAACAGAAAAATTGATAAAGAAAGGAATGGGCATGGCCAGTGAGGTCAGGAGGCTGAGGCAGGAGGATCTCTAGTTTGAGGCCAGCTTCACCAACTTGAGCCCTAAGCAACTTAGCAAGAATTTGCCCCCCACCCCCCCAAAAAGGAAAAGAGGGCTGGGAGTCTAACTTAATGGTAAAGTACCTCTGGGTTTGGTTCCCAGTATTGAAAAAAAAAAAAAAATGAAAGAATCAGTGGTGGAGACAGAACTTAAAATGAATCTCAGTAGCTCAGTAGATTTCCAGTGGATCTAAAGGATATTGGAGGGTATTTTAGGCAAGTAAAAGTGAGAAGACACATCTGAAATAAAAGGAAACTGATAATGCATTTTGGTTTGTGAAATAGGTTGGCTGTGAGGGATTGAAACCCAATCATGAAATTCCTTGAAAGCTAAGCAGAATACTGTATATGGCGAGGTTTAGTATTTTTAATAATAAATGATTAAGAAAGATAAACTTAAAAATATAAGCAGGATAGAGTATAGGAAATACGGAGAAGAGAAATGTAAGATGTTCCAATTTTCCTTCCAAGGTGATGATAAATGATTAGTTGAAGGTGGCCACATTTGGAAAGAATGCTTAGACTCCAGGTTATTATAGGTAAAGAAAAAGAGTTGATGGTGACAGCGTACTGTGGATGATGACTATACTGATGTCAGCACTGTCAAAAACAGGTTAATTGTGGAAAGGAATCTAAGTAAAAGTGTAATAGCTTGACTAAATTTGTTTGGAAACTTTCTTGCTCTAGCAAATCTATATACCTTAGACCAAACAATGGTTTAATGGCCACTTAAAATCTTGTGCCATTATGACAAATGAATTTTCCATGGTGCAAGATAATGTGATCCACTCTGCAGTGAATTAGCAGTTAAGAGTGGTGTCACAGCAGCCGTATCATTGCTTTTTAAGACAGGGTGTTGTGAATTTTCTACACTCTCTAGAAAGCATCATTGTGATGGATAGTTGAGTTTATATTTTGTCAAGTAAAGCATTTAATTCCAAGTGTTTTATACATACCTACCTAATCAAATACATAAATATTCTTAATTAGAAATAGTTCAGGCAAAGAACCTTCAGCAGTTGCTTTAAAATTCTTAAAATTGGCATAACATTGGGATCTAACAGTGGGCATATCCAAATATATTTTATTTTCTGAATATGTCCATACAAATATGAAGCATATCAGGGTCGTGGGTCTTTAATTTGAAAATTGTTTGGGTCCGTCACAGTATATATACTGTATAGAACAACAAAAATAGTTTATTTAGTTTGCAGTCAGACTCGGCCTCGCTCTTGCCCAAAATTGTATTAAGGGAAAAGAAGTTTTTTATTTTAAGGAATTATATACATGTGCATGTTTTATATGCACTGTTGCCAAATTTTGCTTTGGATCCTCTAGCTGCTTGTGAATGGATCAAAACATGGACAAAGTCCGAAGGTGTGGCTGAACACACACTCTCTCTCGTTATTTTTGCTAGCCTGGATCTCCAGGAGCTTCATGACTAATACAATCCTTAGGTTTAGTAAATAAAAAGTGAATGTCTAGCTGGGCGTGGTGATGTAAGCCTATAACCCCGGGTACCTAGGAGGCAGGGACCAGAGGATCACACATTGGAGACCAGCCTCAGCAACTTAGCAAGACCTTAGCTCAGTGGTAAAGCGCCCCTGGGTTCAACTCGAAATACCAGGATGTCAGGCTAAATTTTAATTTCAGGTAAACTTTTAAGGAAATTGTTCATACATGATTTTAAAAAGTACTCATCTGAAATTTAACTGGGCCGCCTGTTTTATCTAGGGACTTTTTCTTTTAAATAATTTGTTAACGTACTACAAAAATCTCTAAATGAGAAGAAAAAAAATGCCTGGACAAACTGCAGACGAAGCTCCACAGCAGTCAACCTTCTGCCAAATTTAGCCTAAAAAAGTGGTAAAGAGAAAACAAAAACCACAAGTCTCAGGAGCCTGCGCATTAAAAGAAGCTGTGCAGCAGCTTTCCCGCCTGTTTCCGCGGAATGTAGCACAGCGGCCACGCCGCGGGGGTGGAGCGCTTGCGGCTGTGTCCTTGCCGGGGAGGAAAGGAGGTGCCGGAAACTTTAAACGCCGGCCAGAGTACAACGTGTCCACTTAGGCGGCGGTAGGCGCCGCCATCTTCTTTGCCGGCAGGGACGGGGAACACACCGGTTCCACTTTGCCGGTTAGAGTAGATCGGGGGACCTTGCCGCGGCCTCAGCACTCTGGTGACGTGGAGTCGGGGTCCCCCCTTTCGGGGCTGATTTCTAGTGGCACGCTGAAACCTGCCAAGGCGGGGAAGGAAGACGCCGCCTCGGTCCCGGATGTAAGATGGCGGCGCGGGGGGCGGACTGGCTGGGCGGTCACGTGGTGGGGAGTAGCGCGCCAGCCTCCTTAAGTGATCTCTATGGTTCGTCCGGACGCACTGGAGCAGCGGAGCGCAAGACGGGTCGTGTGTCCGCGCGTGCTGAGCCGCCGTCACCCAGCCCGCCGCGCAGCCCGGTTTCAGTTTGACGGGGTTTCTGTGTGTTCTGTTTTCGCCTCTTGCAGAGCTGAGCGGGATTTCCCCGAAGGATGCTGGGGAACGGGTGGCCTGGGGACTTCCGGGCTATGCCTCAGCTTCGTCGGGGCGCTGGAGCCCGTGGCCGTCTCTGCTGGGCGCGCCGGCGCGGAGAGCGGGCAGGCGGCAGCATGGCTGGGGTGCGGCGGGAGGGTGCGGACCCGCCCAACCCCCGCCCCGTGCTCGGGGCGGAGGGCGCGGGCGGCTCAGCCCGGGACGTGGCAGGCGCCCTCGAGGGCGGCGGGCGAAGCCTGGAACGATACTCGCTGCTTTCGGGGTTCGTTGGACTCAGTCGGCTTCTCGCTGCGCTTTTGCCGCCCATTTCCTGCTTTCTAGCGGCGCAGGGGACGCGCTCCCCACGGGGCAGAGGAGGGCGCGGCTTTCTCCGCAGGACCCCATCGCCCCTTCTCTAGAGCGGTAGATTGCACGGAGAACGCGGGGGCAGCCGCGCAGCCTGTGGCCCCGCAGCTGGGCGCGCGACGGCAGCGGCAGAGCTGGGCGGGGTCTCGGGCGCGGCGGGGAACAGCGCGGAAGAGAAGGCGCGGCGGGCCGGCGACGGCTGAGGAAGGACGCGGAGCGGCGCCTACCGCGCTGCCCTCCGCGTGGTCCGGTGGCTCCCGACACCATGGCCCTGGCTGAGGTAGTAGTTTGTGCTGTTGGTCGGGTTGTGACATTGCCCGCTGTGGAGATAACTGCGCAAGCTACTGCCTTGCTAGTGCTGGTGATGCTCAGCGCCGCGAGGACAATGGCTGGGAATCCCCTTTGTTTTCCGGGGCGCGGGGACAGCCCGCGGAGCCCCGGCGCCAGCGCCGCGGAGACCGTTAGGTTCGCGTCTTCCTGGAGGAAGGCGCCAGGGTGGAGGGGTGGAGGCGATGCGTGGGAGAGCCTAGGGCAGAGCTGAGCTGTCGGATTCGCGCTCTGGAAGGAAGGAGTGGAATTGTGTAAGAATCCGACACACAACTTTTCACCTCAGATGATTTTTAGTCTACTTTCAGTGGTTAAAGCAAGATTTAATTTGTACCTGCTCCATTCGTGAGCTATAGGGTGGAGTGGAAAGCGCTGTGCTGTCGTGCAGAACTGATAAGGGGACAGAATGTTGAACCCCGTAATTACAAAGTTTATGCCATAACACTTTAGATCTAGTTTTTTAAAATTTTAATATTGTCTCAGTAAATTTAGAGTTTCTTTAAAAATGTAAACCTAAAGCAATTTATAGCTTCTGTTTAAACTTTGTTTGCAACTCCTTGAATGAGATTGAATTTGTAGTCCAACTGCACTGTACAGATTTCTTAAATGTATAAAGCAAAAATAAATTATTTCTACAGTGTGCTGTGTTTTTTTTTTTTTTCTTTTTAAACTTTGAGGATCCAATAAATTCTGGTGCAGTGGGTTTTCCGGCTTTCATTCCCATGTTATGTGGTACTTTATATCGTATTTTAGTATGGGAGTGAAGACTGTGTAGGAGTTGTATGTTTTCTAGAAACTGAGAACATCTAGTTTGATTTGTGAGTGACTTCTAATAGGAAAATACATTTTCTCTATAGAAAATTTGGATAACTAATGAAAATTACTTGATATTTCAAATAACCTGAAGTCTGTGTGGAAGATAACCTATTTTTAAAATTTCACAGAGAGAACTAGGTGGTAAATATTAGTACTTTTTCCTTAGAAATGTCTATATTTGACTTATGTAGATAGTTTTGAATGTATTGTCACAATTTTCTATGGTTTTTCGAGGCTCTGTTAAAAAAGAAAAAGCAATTCTTTGCCAAGAAAAATGCACATACAAGGAAAAAAATTTTTGAAGCCAACAGAATCACTTTTGTCCTCTTCTGTAGGAGTTTGGTGCTTTTGTAATTCCAAAATGATCTAATAAGCATACCTTGATTGGGTTTTGGTTTAGCCTTGTGGCTGACCTTAATGTGATCTCATCAGGATGGAGCCATCTCATTGTGAGGACAGTGAAGAACATTATCTTGAATCTTGACTTGCAGAAAATACTTGACTGTTGGCTTTGTTTTGCTTTTGTTGATTGCAAAAAGCAAAGTAAATCAGGACTTATTAAGTGCCCGTTATTTTAAATGATGAAAACCTCTGGGATGCTTTGTCAGTCTTGATTTTCGGAGAAACTAATAATAAAATTCTTTAATTTCATTTTCCAGGACACATAACCAACCAAGATAATCTTCTAGCCACTACACAGTTTAAAATTTTTATGGGGAATCAACAAATGCTAATTTACACCCACCCTAAAGAAATACAAATTCTGTTGGTAGTTTAGATCAGAAACACTCAGTGGCCTGTAGGGATAAACGTATTTATAGTTTGTCTTGTACTTTTAAAGTAAAATTTGTTCAAAACTATACTGCCTACAGAGTTAACATTTTGAATTATTAGATATGCAGGAACTTTTCATAGATTGTTCTCATTTTGCCACGTTACCAGAGAAAATATTGCCATCAGCTGACTTTTTAGTCCCATAGTTATATTTTGCTCTAATCTTTTATTTTAAAAATGGATCACTTTTTGCTTTGCCAATCCTCTACATGCTGATGGAGACTACCAGCTGAATATTTTCATTGTTGACAGTTTCCTCCAAGGAGAATTTGCCTTATCAAAAATACAGCTTTCCAAGTCAGTATTATTGACATTTACTTGGTGCAATTAACTTTTTGTTAAAGGTCTGCTGTCAAGCATTCAAGTAATTTGTAGTTGCAAAAAGCCACTGATGGGAAGAAATGAGACAGTATTTTGAATGCCCTTCTCAAGTACTGAACCAAAGAAAGATGGCTTATGGTAATGACATTTTAATAAATACCATCTTCAATGGAAATAGATAACATGGTATACATGTTGTACATTGTATAGACTCTTGGGGTACACAGTTTTGCTTCATGTCCCAAGACTTCCTGAATGTTGTGTACATATAAAAACTTCATTTATGAGCTATTTTAGATAAAATTGCATTTTTCTATGTAGTCAAGGCTGATAAGCAAGGGTGCACCCAAGACATTTTGTCTTGTAGTGCCAAAGCATTTTTGGGGGAGGGGATTGAACCCAGGGGCACTTTACCACTACTTTATCCTCAGCACTTTTTCTGTTTTTGAGGCAGAGACTCCCCAAGTTGCTTAGGGCCTTGCTACTGAGGCTGGCCTCAAAGTTGAGATCCTCTTGCCTCATTCTCCTGAGTCATTGGAATTGTAGGCTGTGCCACTCTGGCTGTCTCAATCATTCTTGCTGGAGGCACTTGACAGATTAATTCTTCATGGAATAGGACTGAGGAGCCAAGAACGCAGTATTTTCTTATAGATATTCTCACCCGTTTATTCCACCCCACTACCTCTATGGTGAAGAAACCCAACAAAGGAGATACTTTACTTTCCCACTGTATAGCCCCTCCATAATTTCTGCAACAAAAGGCAAATGGAACAATCTTCAAAAATGACTTAGACCAGATCTTCAATACCCAAAAGGAAAATTATGACCATCATAAAATCTGAAAAGCCATTGGAGCCACTAATAGCTAGATAAGTAAGCAAAAATATTAAAATTACCCACGATTGTCTAAGGAAGTTCATTATTTTTATCAGATTGCACTGTTAGGTACCCTGGGGAAAGTGAAATAATTGTACAGGTAGGTCATTGCCCCAAGGGAAAACAGAAAAGATGAAACGTGAGTTGTTTTAAGAATCAAAATGTGGACAGGTGAAAAAATTGTTAGTGACCTACTTCTTTTTTGAGACCTGGCAAAAAAGTGGGTGAAAGAACTGGGAGATAAAGTACTTGGAATCATATAATGAAATAGTTTAGAGTTTTCTATTATGTCTCTTGCCTGAAATCTTGAAGATAAAATGCAATTGTTGATACGGAACAATATTCTAGATGGCTAAGGTTTTAATCCTGTGTTACCTGCTACTAATAAACTAGGCATGCCATCTGAATTTAAGAGATGCTAGTTCTTCAATGGAATGTAGTGTTTTCCTAAGTTGACAGTTACATATTGGGGAGGGGAGTTTCCTGACCATTTTGTTATCTTTATTTGAATTAGAGTGTCGCTGGGTTCAATTCCCCGTGTAGGGTTGGTGGAAGGGAGGCATGTAGATCCTGGGGCATGGATGAGCTAGGGTTAGTCATACTGTTCAATAAGGCGAATTGTCATAACAAATCCTATCTCTGTTTAATGTCTTAGTGAATGAAACAATATGTTCTGGATAAACACATTCCTTCATTTTATTTAACAGACAACAAATTTATTTAACAAATGTATTTCAGGCACTAGGAATACAGTTGATAACAAATGTGTTATGGAGTTTGTATTATAATGAATTCTATTTCTCTTATAATTCAAGTAGATAGTGAGGACTATCTGGGGTACCTCAGTTGTTTTCAGACGTGAGTTCTGCTTAGGTACTTCCCAAGCCCTTGCTCCAGAAACACTATTGGTATTGTGTTTCCATTTAAAACACACCAGTTTCCGGTTGGTTTTTTGTTACAATTGTATCTTCATTTTTTTTTTTTTTCTAAGTGTTATTACCAACAGAGCTGCCTTCTGTCCCCAGCAACTGGGGATAACACAGCAGGAAGTATTTGTCAGTAGAACTGTAAGACCTTTAAGAGCTTAACAATGTAGCAGATCTCTGACTACCTTATGAAGTATTTCTATCCATGGAGAAATCTAAAGGCTATACACAGATATAACATTTTGTGATGTGCCTTGTAAATGTTGTGAAAGTTCAAAAAAGCAAGAGTACACTATGAGTGGGTCATGTAGAATGCACCTCTCTGGAGCTGAAGTGTGGTGTTTTTTTTTTGTACCCAGGATTGAACTCAGGGGTACTGGACCACTGAGCCACATCCCCAGCCCTATTTTGTGTTTTATGTAGAGACAGGGTCTCACTGAGTTGCTTAGCGCCTCCCTGTTGCTGAGGATGGCTTTGAACTCACAATTCTCCTGTCTCAGCCTCCCAAAGTGCTGGGATTATAGGCATGCGCCACGGTGCCCAGCTTGAAATGTGGGATTATTTTAATGGTCAGATTATTTTAATGGTATGAACAGCAACCCATAAGAGCCTTGCTGGGTCTGAGAACAGGAAAGCATCAAGTGCTTTATTTATCCCACCTTCCTTATGCAAATTGCACCTCAGGGTAACTAAACAGTTGAAGATTTTTTTATATTTCAGTTTAACAATGCAGAAGGTATGATGGAAATAGATTGTTAACATTTACAAAATCTAATGAAATAATAAAACTAGGTCTCTTCAATGGCTGTGAAATGCTGATGGACAAGTATTGAATTCATGAGTCAGGCTGGCAACACCTGGACCCACTGATGGATCTTCACATGACAGGTAGATATTCTGTGCCTCCTGAGGTGATGCAATAAAAAAATACCATCAGGACATCCAAATAATTCAAGTTAGATTTGCATCAAACTTATAGATCTGACCACCAAGTTATAAGAAACTTAAGACAGAGGAACATATTAAATAACCCCAGGGGTGCAAGTAGCAAAATTCACATTGGAAAACTGTACAGGACAAATGATCTGATATAAAAGAAATAAGTTGCAGGAAAAATGGGAGGGGAAACCTACACATTAAAATGAATTGAAAGCTGTTAAGACATATAGCCTTTGTTTGGATTCTGATTTGATCAAAGCCACCTGGAAAAACATCTTTGCGACAATTGAAATAATTTTAAATACTATGTTGGAAGTTGAAAAATTGTTGAATTTTGACAGGGGTACTATGGTTTTTGTTTAAATCCTTTTAGGAAATACTACTAAGGAATTTACTTATGAAGATACGGTATATAGACTTTGCTTCATGCTTCAAAACAATTTATGGGGTTGGAGATATGCACTGTGGGACTACACCTTGCAGAAGGTTGACCTTGTGTTGGTATTTGTTGATGCTCATTGATGAGTGAGGACCTAGGGTTCTTTATACTCTTCTACTTTCACATACACTTGGAATGTTCCATAATAAAAAACCTTAAAACCAGCAAAGAAAACATGAGAAACAGCTTGGTTTTTGAAGAACCAAAGTGAAATGATAAGACGTACGAAGACACATCAAAGTCAGTAAGGAATAGGTAAGTGATCTTAGGGTGTCCTAGACCACTTTGAAATAGTACCTTGATCTCTATAACAGCATCAGTTCATTTTTCTTTGAATCCAGATCAGATTTACTGATTGATACAGTGGAAGTTCATGCATGCCCCAGACAATACCACTGTTATTTAATATAATTAAAACTGAAATTAATAAGGAATGTGTTTAGAACTTATACTGAGTACTTATATGAAATACGGGCTTTAGTGTTACCCTATTAAACTTCCTAATTTTCCATTTTAAATATTGACATTTTGTTGGTTCCAAGGTCTTTTTATAGAAGTATGCCTTATTAGCATACTTTTAAAAATACTCTAAAACAAGTACTCTAAGCTAAATCAATTTACTGAAAAAAACATTTTTTTTTTTTTGGCATGAACTGCTTTCGTTTAGTTTTCTCGTTATTCCTCCTGTCTGAATAAAATCTTGTACCCTGTGGCCAACATCTCCCAGTACCCTCCTCCTCCACAAATACACACCTGGCAACTATCATTCTAGTATCTGCTTCTATAAATAACATTTTTAGGTTCCACATGTAAGTGATACCTTGCAGTATTTATCTTTCTGTGCCTGGCTTCACCTCCTTAGGCCAGGACATTGAGGTTCATCCACATTGTTGCAGATGACAGTGTTTTTCTTTTTGAATGATCAACTAATTGTTATCCTGGCAATTTATTAGATTTTTGTTCTACTTAAAGATTTCATTTTTTTTCTTATTGTTCACTATATATTTCATTGATGCGATATGCAGTACTCCCACTAATGTATTATAACTCGTAGCAATTGGTTGTGCTTCTATACATTATTTAACCGAGTGCCATTCTTACTTTGGATATAATAGCATACTGTGAGAGTTAAAGAAAATGTAATCAACGATTTGTTGTGAGTCAAAACAAACGATGATTTTGCATTTAAGTACAGAAATGACCATGTTCCTGGATGTCTGCTGCCAGCCAGGTATACACATGTGTGTACAAATAATATAATATTGAATAGAAAATTTTTATTGAAGCGTTATTGCAGATACAATTCTTTTAAACTTAGAAGTATTGCCCCTGTTAAATAGTTTTTATTCCAAAATATATATCTTCGTGGGTTTTTAGTTTAGTGCCTCTTAACTGTATATTTAGTAAACCACTGCCTGGACTCATTAGTTACCATTTGAACTTAGCTCTGATCTTAACTGTTACATGGACATTTTCTAATTTAACACTGGGACTTCATTTATCTTAGAGGACTATTAACAATAATTGCTGTTTGCATAGATGTTACAACTACTAACACCTTAGTATACTCTGGTTACTATTCATGAGCTCTATGGGGATCATTGTGGGGGGATTGGCTTAATATTAAGGTCTTCTAGTTTCCGCTTATGACCTCCTCCCTTGTTGACTATCTTATTAAAGGGAATCAGAGCCACTCTTTCCATGGTTAGGCATTCTCCAATAGTCAAATCAAAACCAAGAAGGAGAAAGGTTCACCACTTCCAGTAAATCCAGAAGAATAACCAAGCATGTTACCCCCAAAGTTAGTATGCAGGTTCCCAAATGGCCTCTGGGCATTTTGCTTTACAGTCCATCTTTTTATTCCCTCATGTACTCCTTTTTCTTCTTCCCTATTAATAGAATGATTTTTATGTTTTTCTGTGTGACTGTGGTAAAAATAATATTCCCCTTCTCCAAAAGTCATGGCAAACTGATGTATAAATGCAGTTGTGATGAGATGTCAGGCCTTATGTATTTTTTTAATGTAAGGTAAGAAAAATATAGTGGTGGTCTTATAGGTACATATGTGATTTATGCACTGTGAAACTGTTGGAAGGAACTGAAGATGATGAAATGCATGCAGTTGAGCTAGGCTAAGTGGAAAGTCATGTTAGGGGACAGATGGAGTTTTGAAGTGCTGAAAGAATGAGAGAATGAAACTGGGACCATAAAATTGCTAGAAAGAATGTAGGCTGATTTATTCCAGAAATTGGAGGCTCTGGGAATAGAAAAGACAAAAGAGCAAGAACAGGAAGAGATGCAAACCAGAGCTGCACCTCTGGGTGAGCTCTGGGAAGAGTGTTTTCAGAAAAAATTAAAAAGAACAAGGATTATTTTCTCTCCCCTGCCCCCCTCAGGACTGCTAAATTCCCCAGGTGGCACTATGTGGTTCTGAGACAGGGTCATAAAAGGTTATAGTCTCTCTGGTTTTTGGAGTTCTGACCTGCATGTCAGAATAGCTACCCTGAAGCTATCATGCCAAAGGGACCACAGTGCGATCACATAGAGATGGAGAGAGGTCAGCCAGATCTCAGCTGCTCCTGCCCCAGCTTGCCAGGCTGCCTATACCAGGTGCCATATATGCAAATGAGCAAGCCTCAAATAGCTGGAATGACTGTAAACAAAAATTCTCTTCCTCTGAATCTCATACATCCATATATGCCAAGTGTCTAGCATAAGGCCTCCCTGGAATATAGTTATTTTGTAAATATTAGTTTCCTTTATCATTCTTTTCTCCTATCAGTGACATTTCTTTCCCCAAGATTACCAATACCTCCTGCCAACTTTTAATTCACTAGGATGAGCCCCTGCAATCCCCTTCACTGATCTTTTACTATCATTCATCCAAATTTTGAATTTACTTACTTTGTTTGCAAAACCTCACAGAAGGACTAGACAGCTAATGAGAATAATGCTAGAATATTAACACAAAAATTTTACTTGGATATATGTATTAGAAACTCTTGGTGTTTGCTCCATGAAATAAGTGAACAATTTCAAGCACTTCTGTAGGTTACCTAAGTCTTTTGGGTAAGGCCCCTGAGGTTTGTACTCAAGCCATGGCATTTGATACACTTTCTTAAGGAGAGTTACCATTTTTTACGGATACAGTGCCATGTGGAAATTTAGCCCCTCTCAACTTTGGGGGGAGGGGCAACCTGAGAAGATTTGGGGTCTAGTTCAAACCTATCTTTTGTCTGTTCCATCATTGGTGTACAAGTTTCCAATCTAATTCAAATATCAATAGAAATATTGGAGGATAAACTCAGAAGAAAGAGCATTTTTAAAGGAAAAGGAGTTGGAAAAAAAGAGAGCAGTCTTACTTGAATTGTTTCACCTTGGAGAATGATTTTGCTCATGTAATTATATGAGTGAATGAATATATGCACATAAATACACATTATTTAACTAGTAGTAGTATTATTATGTGACCAGTCAGTGCACTGCCTGCTACAAAATTAGACCCCTTTTTCTACAGGACTAGTTCCAACAACAGTTTGGCACTGTGCCCTGTGCAGGCCAGGGAAATGCTGATTTTGCCATACCTCGGAGAAAGTTTTTGCATGATATTAGGCCCTGTCTCTTACTACAGTGATATGCATTTTTAGATTTAGAAATTATACAGAATTCTTAGTAAATTCTATCAATAATAGCATGTTTCCATAAACTAAAGGCTTGCAAAGACTTAATAAAAAATAAATCATCTAACTTTAAGAATAAATTTATAACTGAGTGAATTTAATTCACAAAAAGAATTTTCCCTAATATTTAGGCTATTGTTGGTTTTAGCTTTGTTTTTAATTAACATTTTAGTTGTTTGGTTTGATTGAATATTGAATTTGAGTTCAAAGATTCATGTCTTTTGAGGATGTAATCTAGAGGCCAAGTAAATAATGGAAAATCATAGTTGCCAGATTTTGCCAAGCAATGTTCTCTTGTCTTTCAATGCAAACAATACATGTGGTTTTTCTCAGCCTTTTACAGAATGGAGTGTCTTCCTCTTATTAATCTTCTTTCTCTCCTCTCTCCCTCCCCTACTCCTTCCCTCCCTCTCTCCTCTCCCTTCTTCCTCTCTTCCTTGCTCAGTCTCTATTTCTTCCCTCTTCTTATTTGCCTAGTTCCTGTATTTCTTACTAAGTAATATGTGGTTATCTTTGAGGAAAAAGCATGTGGTACCAGAAACAAGGGGCAGATTCAATTATGTCTTGCTGACTTGATGTGGGACTCCAAATGTGTCACTAATCATGAAGTTGGGGGTGCAAATGCTGTTTAGGAAATTGAGAAGATGTGGATAAAACCCAGTATCTTTAAGCCCTCAATGATGAACTCCTACGTATTTCCATTGTCACCACTTAAGTTATATGCATTAGATGATTCTTCAGTGAGTTATTCTGTGCAAGAGGGGACAAGGACTTCAGAGTCATGTAGCTGGAGGTCATTTCCTCTCTGTGCGATTTAATAGTTACATGACCTGAGGCAAATTTATCCTTAGTTTCCTTGTCTATCATACCTGCCATGAGTTTGTTTTCAGGAACACAGATAATACACCTAAGGTACCCAGCAAAGTATTGATGTGGGAAGGTGTTTCATAAATGGTAACTATTTAAGGTAGTCTAAAAGGTATTTTTCAAATGCATAATATGCCTGTATATTCTCAATGTTAGTCTCTCTCTCTTACATGCATACACACACATGTGCATACACGTACACAGTGTTTACCATTCTAACTTTCTGAAATTGCCTATTCAGTCTGCTGTTTTAAGAGTGAGTTTTTGTAATCAGGGAAATGGCCCTAGTTGCTAGTGTAAAGGAGTATTTAGTAAACAGCTCAGTAAACAATAAAAAGCAGAAAAATATGGTTTTCTTAAAAAAATCAGACAATTTTCTCCCTCTAGTGCCCAATTTTGACTTTATCTTTATAAAAAACAATAGCCAATCTGAGTTGTTTCTTATTGATTGGACTCTGGCTAGCGTAAGACTCGAGTACCCCTCCTTGCTTGCAAGCAATTGCAGCAGCAATTGTATAACTGCTTGGATTGACAAATAGCCAGCTGTCATTTTGCATGACAGCCTTCTAGTTCTACAGAAACTAAAACTGACCCAAACAAATGGTTGATATCCCCTGGGATTGTGGATCTGTATGTTGCTCCATAATTAGAGTGCCAGATCCTCTTCACTGCCCCTGCAGGGCAAGGATGCAAAGCCACTGGGCACTGGGCAGCACTGGTGAGAAGAGGTGGGGCCAGGTGGCATACTGCTAATATGCTGTCATCTGTGGGAGGGACTCTGTCTTTGCTGGTGTATAGTTGTGGCAAGTGCCTTCTTAGTCAAAAGCAATAAATCTCCCCTTGCTTAAATGACAGATGGTTAGGATTATTACTTCTGTTTGCAGCAAACCCATAAGAGGGAAAACAAACAAATAACTGACATTCAGAGTTCTTGGTTTCAAGAATACTAAGGGGAAAAGCCAGGTCCAGTGACTCAGGAGGCTGAGACCAGAGGATTACAAGTCCAAGACCAGGCTGGGCAACTTAGACCCTGTCTCAAAGTTGAAAATAAGCAATATTAAAAAAATAAGGGCTAGATATGTAGATCAGTGGTAGAGCATCCTTGGGTTTAATCCCCAGTGGGGTGAGGTGAGAATGCTAAGTGAAAAAGTGGAAATCATGTAGCTTCAGCAAAGTTACACAGTGCTTGTGGTCAATAGAATAATGGTGTCCAATGATGTCTGACTCCTAATCTCCAGAATCTATGAATATGTTAGATTACAAGGTGACGGGAAATTGAGACTGCAGATGGAATTAAGGTTGCTAATTAGCTGACCTTAAAATAGGAAGATCATTCTGGATGATCCACATGGACCCAATATAATCATAGAAGAGGAGGATGAAGAGAAGGAGGTGTGACTACAGAAGCAAGGAGAGTGATGCTTTGTGGGGACTTCACCTGCCATCGCTGGCTATGAAGATGAAGGAAGGAGGCAGTGGACAGCAGCCTATAGAAACTGGAAAAGCCAGGAGACATATTCCACCCTAGGGCTTCCGGAAAGTCCTTGAGGCATTGTGGACCTCTGACCTCCAGAACTATAAGATAATACAGTTCATGTTTTTTAAGCCATTAAATTTTTCATAATTTGTTGCAGCAGCAGTAAAAAAATGAGTATAGCATTTAAGTATGAAAAATTAAATATCTCAAATTGATGAATCCAAATTTTATCTCTTCCCTCTCTTTCCAGGATAAGTGTTATAAAGAGTGAAATGGCAAGGCAAAAACAAAGCAGAAGAAAGCAACAGCAAAGGGCATGGCTGGCCAGCTGCCAACTACAGTGGTCTCTCTTCAGTTCCTTTCTTAAATGTAGCATGTGCTCCCTCTGACCATGAGGGGTCTTTCCCTCACTACCTCAGTCTCTATATGTCTTCATGTTACTTCCATTTCTTTCCTTTCCTTTTTCCTTCCTTCCTTCCTTCCTTCCTTCTTCCCTCCCTCCCTCCCTCCCTTCCTTCTTTCCTTCCTTTTCCTGCTGTGATTCTTTCTTCATTTTCCTCTTCTTTCATTTCCCCAAGTATTTTCTCTCTAGTTCTTCCCTCTCTATCCTGATAGGAGCTAGCAATGGTCCATGCTAGTAAGAAGAAAATGGGCATTCCTACTGCTGTCTCCCTTCTTTACCACACCAACATGGCCCCTGGGGGAGAATCTTGAATGAAAGCTACTGACAAAAGGAGTAGGCAAAATAAGAGGAGGGCCTGGAAAAAGTAAGGACAGAAAGTCATGGGTTTGGTGATAGGAGATGCTACCTCACCTGGTTGACTTAGCTGCCACGATTTTCTTTTTTTTTTTTTTTTATATATATTTTTTTTTAGTTGTTGATGGATCTTTATTTTATTCATTTATTGTTTGTATGTGGTGCTGAGGATCGAACCCAGTGCTTCACACATGCTAGGCAAGCGCTCTACCACTGAGCTACAGCCCCAGCCCCCCACCATTTTCTTTAAAGAAGTTATTCCAGTGTTCTCGACACCACTGCAGAGTTTAAATGTCGTTCCTGTGCTGGTAGTACAGTAGAAATTCCTCCATTTCTCTAAATAGTTAATGGTGCTCTAAGAGCTCTTGACAGAGTTTTGAATGCAGAGTTAAGGACTCTGAGTGTACCCAGCCCCATTACCATCTGTGATCTGTTCAAAATTTGATACACATTTCAAGATAGATATTTACTGAGCCTCACTATATATCTGGTGAAGCACCAATTAGAGGTGGTCTGGTGGGCCTCAAGCAGCACATCCAGTGGAGCCTGCTTTCTTGTAGAGAACAATCTCTGGCATTGCTATAAGAAGTTGCTATTTTTTGGCGTAGTAGATAAGCAGTGTATTGGAGGTGTGGTCCTGAAAACACGGGCTCATCTAATTTAGACAAAAATAACAAAAAATCACAAGGTTAGCCTGTTAGTCTGAGCCTCCACAAGGCATGGTAACTTTTGTCTTTGGATCCAGGCAGGTGCTTCCGGGGTACAAGGAAAGAACGCTCCATTGTTTCTGTTTTCTCCGTGCCTTTGACATGCTCTCCTAGACATACCAAACAATGCCTTGATATTATTATTATTAAATAACCTGTGTTGTTATTATTTTACAAGTTTTATCAGATGACTTTGTATTATATGGAACCCAATTTTTAAAAGGGGCCATCTGACAGCTTTAACAGGTCACCATGCTCTGGCATACTGTTAGAGGAATATTTTCACTCATTAGACACAGAAGAGGGGATTTCAAGTGTTTAATTCTAATCACCAGTGTTGCTACAGCCCTCTGACTGGCCTCCTTGGCTTTCCCTCTGCCAAGCTTGCCCATGAGCTTTTGCTAGAAGGCAACAAAGCAACACTGGCACCTCCCTCTCCCTCCTTATCTGAGTTAGGTGTTCTTCTAATATCCTACACCTTCCTCTTTGCTAGCAGTAGTGACACTGTGGTGTAGTTGCCTGTTTACTTATCTGCATCTGCCACTAAACTCTGATCTGTGGTGTCTGTCCCTGGCCTGTCTTCTGTGTATTTGTCTGTAGACCACTTAGTTCTGGTGCTGTGAGCATTGAGTGCGTGAAAGCCACTCTGCTCCCTAAGAACTTACACTGATTCCCCCAATGTTTTCCAAATTCGGCCCAGACTCTCAGTTTTCAATTCCTCTGACTTCTCATATACACAAGCTTTTGGATCTCTTCTTTGTTCTCATCTGGATCTTACATCTTCAGACTTTGGGTTGTTTCCTCTGCCTGCCCACAAGTGGTAGCTTGTCTCCAAAGACAGCTGTCATCAATTTCTTCTCTTCTATATAAACATGCCACTTTGCCATTGAGAGAGATGCAGTCTATTAATTTGCCCCCTTGAATCTGGACTGGTCTGTGAGTAACGTCACCAACAAAATATGGCAGAAATAACATTGCCAAGTCTAGATTTTTCATTTGCTTTTTAGAACTAATAGTTTCAATTCAATTATTTTTTAGAACTGTAGTTTCTATCACATTTCTTAGAACCTCAGACTGCCATTAAATCCTGGCAATTCTTTTGAAGAGAGAAGCCATGTGGAGGAGTCTGAGGCACCAGACATGGAAGTAAAGAACTCATCTTGGACAGTCAGCCCAGATGAATCTTGAGGTAACTCCAGTCACAGCAGCCATCTAATTATTAACTATGTGACAGGCCCCAAGTAGGACATTCCATGACCAGTCATCCCACAGAACCATTGAATAATGATATTGTTTAGCCAGTAAATTGTAGGGTGGTTTGTTATTATGGTAATAGATATCCACAATACCATTTTTCCGAGTTGCAAACCTAGATTTTCTATGAAGCTTTATCTTGCTAGTTTGGTTAACACTGATTTCTTCTCTAACTCACGTAGAACACATTAATACCACATGTTTTGTTGTCTAACTGTAAACTGTTTTCTATGCTAATCTGTTGACCAAAATTATATTGCTAGTATGACCAAACAATATAATCTTTGAAGATACCAAACCATTGAAATATGTCTTTTGTACTCCCTTCAACAACTCCTACTGCTGGACAAAAATATGATTACTAAGCTGTTGAATTAGAATTAAATATTCTTGGTCAGTTTTGCTCTCTGCCAATATTTTAGCTTTGATTTTTTCATAGTGTCTTTTAGAGTATTCTTTCAAATCATGGCTAGGGAAAGTGTGGCAGCCTTTAGGATTCTTCCATCATAAGCCAGAGTGCAATGATGCTCCAAGTGTGGTCCAGGATCAGCAGCAGTGGCACCTCTGCTGTCTTAGTCCATTTTGTTCAGCTATAACAAAGTATCTGAGACTAGGTAATTTATAAAGAACAGAGACTGACCATTCTGAAGGCTGGGAAGTCCAAAGTCAAGGGGCCCACATCTGGTGAGGGGCTTCTTGCTATGTCATCTCATGGCAGAAAGCAGAAGGATAAGTGAGTAGGGGAGAAGGGACCAAACTCATCCTAAAGTATTAAAGTATGAAGATCACTCTCATAGTAGAAAGAGTCCCTAGTTTTATAGTTAGAAGGTTTGGACAGTTTTATTCTGATACTTACTAGCTGTATTTTCTACTTCTCTGAACCTCTTTTTCCTTATTTGCAATATAATGCAACTCTGCTAACCTTCCAAGGATAGGAGAGATTTCTGTGACCCCCCCATTCTTAAAAACTATAGAAGCATAGTGATGAAAGTCAAAACTAATGTCTGGCTGTTCACTCACAAGGTAAAATGAGATTAAACATAGGGTAAGTTGCTTTTATTTTTAATTATTTTTCTTGCCCTTCCTGTCCTGAACTTCATATGATTCTGATTTGGCAGGCCTTAGGTTTCACAGGTTCATGAGCAGTGGTTTAGACTTCTCCAGCTGTGGTTACCTTCAAAATAATTTTTACTTTCTTTTTCCCACCCTCCCACCCACCTAGTGTTGGGGATGGAACTCAGGGCTTTGCATGTGTTGAGCACACAGTCTACCAGTGAGCTCCTTCACAGCTTCAAAGTACTTTTTAAGACCAGGTGATTTTATAATGATGTAGCTGAAAAAAGATAAAAACTCTATCCATTATTAAAATTAAGGCATTCAGTAACTTCACTAATAAAGGTAAGAACTGAGTTGGGAGAATGTAAGCCAATGAAACAAGTTTTAATTGAAGTTAACAAGTACTCATGAAAAATCAAGCCATATTCATAAGAGATATCAATTGGTGAAGTTTAATTCACTACATGGGAAGTGCTGTCCCTAATTATAAATCTGGTGAAATAAAGGGGAGCTAAAGAGGAAGTATAATATAGTTTTGAGTGGACAAAATGATGAAGGTGCTGTGATAGCCCAGGCCCCTTTGCATGACTGGACAGAGGTTTCCTATAGAAGAAAAAGACCCCTTTTGAGAGTTCAGGGCATGTTTCTCAGTTTCAGTTTACTAGTCCCCAAGATAGTAAATCCACAGGAACATAAAGGAAGTCAGTGATTCTCTGAATCTCTGTCTAATCTCAATGATTGCCCCAATGGTTATCTATTCTCAAAGAAGAACAACCCCTGCTATCTAGGGTGAGCTAGTCTGGGAGTTCCAATCAGATACATGGAGCTGTTGCTCAATTTTCAGTGCCTTCTATCTGCATAGAATGTATGTGATTTGGGGTAACCCTTGTCCTGCCTGAGCCAGGAAGATTCAGGCCTTACTGTTGCACCTTCTTATTCATGGAGTGGAATTGGACACATTATTTCCTTTTCTGGGCCTCATGTACTCGTTTTATACAATAAGAGGGTTACACTCACAGGTTTTCCCATGCCTAAGACAAAGAGGGTGAGTCTGGAGTTGGAAAAATGTAGCTAAAGTTTAAATAAGGAATCTGCTACCTTTAATAACGGGAGGCAATGGGATTTGCCTTCCACATGAAGTGTCATGGGAGTGGCTGCCAATGACATTGCTGTAGTGGATGTAACATTGCAAACTGATTCCCTCACATAACAGTGACTGATGAGTGGGCCTTTGGAGTAATGAACTGCATGGTGGACACTAAAAAAAAGGAATATAGCTCAAGGAAAATGAAAGCAAGAAAAGCAAATTAATTATCTATAGGTATGTTGCAGTTTCTGAGGAAGAATACAGTAGCAGGAAGGCAGGCTCTGGGTCTCTCCCAGTGCTGCTCATTCACAGGGCTCTTGGCAGGTTGGTCAATCCTTTGCCATGTGGGCCATAGAGGATCTCACAATGTGGAGCTCATGTTATCAGAGCAAGCAAGGAGAAGGACGAGAGTCAATGCCAGCAAGAGAGGATGCTGGCAAGGTGGAAGTTAGTCTGTTGTAATTACATACTCTCAAGAAGTGATATCCATCACTTTTATATTCTGTTCTTTAGATCGAGTCATTATGTCCAGTCCACACTCAAAAGGCAAGGGATTTTCACAAGGGAGTCAGTACAAGGAGGTGGGGTCATTGGGAGCCATAGCAAAGCTCCCTCCCACAAAAGGCTTTCTATATCCACTTTTATCTGGAGAATTGCCTAGTTCTGAGGCCACAGTCACATGGCAAGGAAAGACAGAATCTCTCCTCCTCCTCTTCCTCCTTCCCTGTGGCTCAACCTGCAGGATGCCTCTAGCAGCCTATTCATCCTTGGGCGGGATGGATCTGGTGTAAGTCATGATGGTGTTTGCCCTGGAAGTGAACCTGGCTATCCACAGCATGGGTGCAGCTCAGTAGTACCAGAGAAAAGTACTAGTTTCCCTTTCCACTCTGTTGTGTTCATCTTTCCCTTTTATTCAAGCTCACTTTTCAGTCAACCTCGTAGACTCTTTCTGGCCTTTTCCCTTCACCTATCCTTTTCCTTAAGCTTTAAGCTTGGTTTTCCACCTGTGACTAGCATGACCTTCTGCCCCACTTCCCCTTAACGAGTTCCTCACCTTTCATGACCCAGTGCAATGGGCAGCATGCATGGGAAACATTCCCTGATTCTAGAATATTCTTAAGCAGTCTCTGATTTTCTCAGAACTCTCCTCACCTCCATTGCACTATCTCACATGAGCATTACACATTTAGGTGTTTGCTTCTCTAAACCTTGAGCTTCTTATTCATCTCCACATTCCCTGAAATATATGAAAGGGCTTCTATGATGTTTGCAAAATGAATAAATAAAAACCCAAAAGGCTGTCAGAGTCCTCCAGAACTGCTATTCACAAGCTCAGCTTGGGCCCCTGGCAAGCCCCTGGGCTATCCAGCCTTCTGTCCTTGATATGCAGGCACTGTGATTCCTCCAAGAAAAACTCTCCACAGGCTCAAATCCAAACCACATAGAGAGGTATTGAATAATGCAACCCAAAGGGAAGTATGGTGCTTTCAGGTAAGATGGGAAGGGGGCAGTGTGTGAAATAGGTGTCCCGAAAATGCTGTTTGTGATGCCCTGGAATCCATGACTAGGAAAATGTGTGTTCTCTAAGACAATATTAGCAGCACCCCATCTTTATAGAGCAGATTAGAACTACTAGAGACACACAGCCTGTGAGGTTGAATGAAGTAAGATAAAAGAGGTGTTTTTGTTTTTCTCTGAGGATAGCCAATTATAACAGCCATGGTGCTGTTATAATTCTGATATTGGACAATGAGCTCTTCAGATGGAGGAGATGTGGAGGCTAAAGAGGAGAGGAAGAAAGAGAAGCATCTACTGCATGGCCTGTGAAGGAGCTACCCAATGAGCAAATGAATGCAAAGGAACTGAGCTGATTTCTGTCATGATGACAGATGAGTTTCCTGCAGTGTCCAGAGAGTGGCCCAGCAGGAAAAGGTGAAGGGCAGAACCAACCATTGTGCCAGATGTAGGGAGTGCTGCCACATAGCTGCCAGCTTGTCTATCCTTAGAGAAAAATACCACCAGAGTTCAAGTTGGAACGCTGGGGAGACTGCACTCAGTATTGGGATTTGTTTCTGTGTCACATGTCATATTAGTGGAGCAAGATTATTTTAAGCAATAAGCAATTATTCTAGGACTTCAGAGTTTAGTTCTTTTATAATTTTGGCTTGCCCTGTAATCATTATGTTTAGATGTACTTAAAGAAAAACATACAAGTTTCCATTATTTTCTTTAGGAAATTAGAGAAGAAACCTGATTCTTTGCCTTTACTACAGAGTGAAATTTAGAGGTGAGAAGAGCTTGTAGTCATACCTTTAGGATCCTCAGCATTACACAGGATTGGGCAGCTTGGATCACGTCCTCTTTGTCTTTCCTCCTCCATGCTTATGCTCCACCATGGCTACTGAGACTTATGCCCTTTATCCTTGATCAAGTAAGTACTCATCCTTCATGATCCAGTGCAGGGTCAACACATAGGGAAAACCTTCCCCCCTTACATGTGTGTGTGTGTTACTGGGGATTGAACCCAGGAGCACTTTACCACTGAGCTCTAGCTCTTTCTAAATTAAATTTGGTTTGAGATAGAGTCTCACAAAATTGCCCAGGCTGGCCCTGAACTTGTGATTCTCCTGTCTCAACTTCCTGAATAGCTGGTATTACTGCACCCAGTCCCTTATTGGTACCAGAGATTGAATTCAGGGGTACTCAACCACTGAGCCACATCCCCAGCCCTCGCAGTTGAGACAAGGTCTCACTGAGTTGCTTAGCGCTTCGTTGTTGCTGAGGCTGGCTTTGAACTCGCGATTCTCCTGTCTCAGCCTCCCAAAGTGCTGGCATTACAGGCGTGTGCCACTGTACCCAGCTCCCTTATAGATTCTTAAATGCTTTGTACTCTGATTTCCCACAGCACTCTTTTCTTATTTCTATTATTTACCTATCTCGTGTTATACCTTTAGGCAGCTGGGCATAAGTCCTTTGTGTCCTGTATACATGCTGTGGCTTGTTACCCAAACAAGTCCCTGCCCCTGACCTCCAAATCCATTTTTGTTTTTCTGGGGGTTACCCTTACCTTCTGTTCCATTTGCTCTTGTAATAGGACTAAATGGGCCACCTTCATTTTTACTCAAACAGCATTTGATGAGAGGAGTCAGTGATGACAGGCAGCCCTTGTCCCCCACTGAGGCAATTCCACTTGGCAGGATTGCACTTGCCCACCTTGATAGGTGGCAGGACAATCACTGATTATCTTCTAGACCTGCTTCAATGCTTCCTGTAACCTGGCAGTGAATGAAATGCACAACCTTCCAACTCAATGACATTTAAGGCGACCACTCATCGGTTCAGGCAGCAAAATAAATTGGTACTCAGCTGCTCCCAGTCTATTTTTCTGGTTTGAGCTATAAATAAAAGAAATGATTGTGCCACTGCATGTGTGACACCAACCTGCCCCCTCCCCTGAAGCAATCAAGTTCTCTCGCTCTCTTTGTTCTGGTCCCCCTGAGGAAGAGTGTTAAGGATTATATTTGGAAGTTGCCTGGTGCTGTGTGTCCACGTTTCAGTCCTACACACACACACACATAAATATAACAAATGATTGGGGGTACATTTAAATTACATATGCAACCCTGCCAAATTTGTAATTCATTCATATCAAAAAAATGTTCTACTAAATATTATAACTTCTCAATATTCTTATTTAGTCCTTTATTCATGGGACTAAGTTGCATCACTCAGTGGTGATGTTTAAATGACAGTTACTGCAGTAACAGAGTAATGACCTTGTGAAGTGTGGTGTATTGGTGTGTTTATCCAATAATTTATAGATCCCATAAATACTAGTTATGATGTCTGATGAGAACTCAAGAGGCAAAGAAACATTTTTCCACATAAAGATTATGAAATTAAATATTTTTAAAAGCACATCCTAATACTCGGGCTCCCCATATTCTTTCCCATAAGTGTTGCATTCCCCCCCCCCCCCGCTGCCCCAACCCATCGAAAATAACAAGAGAACACTCTCACCCTGAAAGTACAGATGTTCTTTGGTCTGTACAAGCATGGGGGGTGGGGGGAATGACCCTAAATCAAACCAAATAATCACTTTTTTTTCAGGCAAAATCAGCTTTAATCAGCATGCTAGCATTCTGTCAAGCTCCCCTTCTTTTTGAAAGCAAGACATTTTTTTCTTTGATTTTTGGCAAAAGCTAGACCTCTGCCAGCCACAAAGTGACTCTACATAAAGGCTGTTACCAAGCCGATTTCCCTGTCTCTGCCAAGAGGCTGCTCCCTGGCTCTGCCCTAAATTAATAAGGCCAATCAGAAATGCACAAAGCCTGGATGGCCAATCATTCTTCTGGAGGTTTTTGCCGTCTTCTCTGTGGTCAGATAAATCACGTTAAAGCTATTACACCAATGACCATAAATTAGGGGTCCTGGCGGTCCGTTCCTCTGAGGACGCTACAAACTAAGATGATTCCCGGGGCTGCACTCGGTCCCCGGGGGTGTCACTGTGTTGTTGGGGTCCTCGGGGTGAGGCAGGGTGGGAGGGCGAGGTGCGGAGTATTTGTTTTTACAGAATGCAGGAGCTGGGCTCGCGCAACCTCCAGGGTCCACATTTGAGCTGCACCCAGCTGTTGGTTGACACGCGCTGCTCAGGCAGAGATGGCCTCGATTCCCCAGGTGCGGGGACTCCATCTGCGCGGCTCCTCCAGACTATTTACAACCGAGGTTAGGTCGGTGATTGCTGGCATGGAAAACTCATTTCTCAGCCTGACTTTTATTTACAGTCTTATTAAGGAGGCTTTCGCTCACGTTGGACTGGCAGCAAGGAGCTGGCGGTCAAATGCGCGGTGGGGGAGCGACCGCGGCCCTAGCGCGGAGAGGAACGTGGCAATGTGCGGGGACAAAGGCGCTGGATGCCTGGGCGCCGGGCTCTGCAGGCTGCAAGGGGTCGCAGCGTTTCCACCGCCGCACTGGAAAAGTTCGATGGCTTGGCTGAATTTTTCCTTTCAGTGGTAGCTGATTCCTGGCTCCCTTCTCCCCTACCTCCTGGCCCAGGAACTCTCTGTACACTCATAATAGCACGCAGCCCCCATCTAAAACCCTAGGTAGAGGTCTAATCCTTCTCCAGTTTAGACCCATTTCCACTTGCTGCTCGGATGGTTGGAAGAAGGCTCTGTACGCCCTCTGAGGTCTCCGCCGTCTGTCCAAGCCCGGGAAATGAGGCGGGATTGAACCGGGAGGAACAGCTCCGGGCTGTTCTTTCCATTGGCACCGAGTCAAACCTGAGCAGGCCCGCGTATGTGCGTGTGAGCCTGCATGTCCTGAAAATGCTCCTGCAGCCCCGGCACATCTGGGTTCCCTAACCATGCATATTCATGCCTGCCAGCAGTAAAACCCAGGTCAGCTGTTAGTGAACTGCGTTCTTGAAAGCTGACCAAGAGCCAGAATCCAATAAAACGAAGACCTAACTGTCTCCTCTCCAACTCTATGCAGAGCCTCATAACACTTGAGACATTTTTGTTGTTTTGTTTTGTTTGATTTTCCTAAAAGGAACAAAGGAAACCTGGAGAAGTCTTGCTGCTGTAGAGGCAAGGAGGAGTTTATACTGTTCTTTCCACTGCCATAGAAACTGATTTCTCTCTGGAAGCTTGCCTGGTTCCCCTGGCCTCTTGAAGGAGTGGGTAACATTTTCTTATTCTTTTTTCTACACAGGGTCCCTCCCCTTTAACATGTTCTCCATCCCTTCTATCATTTTCCCTTTTGTGTGAGTTGCTCTTTCCATTCCTCTTCTTCCCAGAAAAAGAGAAGATTCCTTTTCTGCCCTCCTACATTTCTGTAACTTTGCTCAGAAATGCCCCTTTCTTTCTCCCTAGAGTAGCTCAAGGGTGCAGCCACTCTGTGGCGGGGATGAGGGTGCTGAACCCTGTGCACTGGAAGAGGATATCAGAGCAATAACACTTGACTTGCCTACTAACTTGACCTACCACAGTTCCCCAGGACTCCAATCCAGTGATGGGCACTGGACTCTCTATCCAGTTCAGTATTATGGGCTGAATTGTGTCAACCAAAATTGATATGTTGAAGCTGTTATCCCCAGTACCTCAGAATGTGACTGGGTTCAGGCACAGAGCCCCAAAAGAGGTGATTAAGATTAAATAAGTTCACATGGGTGGACCCTAATTTGATACACAAAGCAATACTAAAATGTGTGATACACAGAGAAAATACTGAGAAGGAGGCTGTCTCCTGCAGAGAGGTCTTAGGAGAAACCAAACCTGCTGGCACCTTGATCTTGTACTTCTAGGCCTCAGAACTGTGAGAAATACACTCCTGTTATTAAAAGTACCCAGTCTGTGATTGGATGTTATGGCCACCCTAGCTAACTAATACAAGCACAAAGGAAGCCTTCCTGGACCATATCTGTGGCCTTCCTACCTCCTCTGAATCTCAGAAACTCACTTCCTCAGATTGGCCTGGTACAACTTTTCTTTTTGTTACGTTCCAGCTGATCCTGTTTTTTAAGACAAAAACTTAGTGACAATTTTCTGATAAAAGAGTTTTATTTGGGGCTGGGAGCGCTTGCCTCGCATGCGTGAGGCCCTGGGTTCGATCCTCAGCACCACATACAAAGCAATAAAATAAAGACATTGTGTTCATCTACAAATAAAAAAAAAATCTTTAAAAAAAAAAAAAGAGTTTTATTTCCACACCTCTTGTTTGAGTTTTAGTTTTATTCTATGTAAGGTTTCCAGATAAATGCAGGATACCCATTTAAATTTGAATTCCAGATAAATAGCAAATAACTTTTTAATATAAGTATGCCCCAAATATTGTATGGGACATGCAGTACTGAACAAATAAATTTTCTGAAATTCAAAAGTAACAGAAGTAGGTTTTCTTGTTTTGTTCCTAGGGATTGAACCCAGGGTGCTTTACCATTAAGCAACATCCCAGCTCTTTTAAATTTTTTAGTTAAAGACAGGGTCTCACTAAGTGGCCATGCTACCCTTGAACTTGCCACTTTCCTGCCTCAGCCTCCCAAGTCACTGGGATTACAGGCATGCACCACCATGCCTGGCAAACAAGATGTCGTTTATATTTTGTTTGCTAAGTCTACCAACATTGGTCAGTAGTGGATCCTTAATATATTTACACAGTGTGCCTCATATTAGAATCATCTGGAGAACATTCAAAAAGTGCTGAAGATAGATTTTATCTCTGTAGGATTCTGATTTAATAGGTCTGAGGTCTGAGCTGGTTGACAGAATCTTTTTTAAAATGCCCAGGTGATTTTAACGGGCAGTCAGGGTCTAGGACCACTTCAGGAAGTGAGAGTTACTAACTCTTAAACACTTTTGGCTACCAGGTTGTTGGATTTAGACTCCATTAGACTTTGTTCGGCTAAAAAAATGTCATCTTACTACTCTTATTATAGCTGAGCCCATAGGCAAAGGTCAAGCAGATGATCAAAAAAATGCCCTGCTAGTATATGAAACAGTCAACTTATTTCAGGTCAACTGAGCCTGTAAAGAGAGATGTCAAGAGCTGTATTATTGATACCACTGCAGCAAATGGCTCTCCATCCTGACACTTCAGGTTTTGCAATAAACAGTGCAGCTAGGCACCCTGGTAAAAGATTTACTTTGTACCATTGCTTTTATTACAGGCCAAAGCTCAAGAATGTAGGATATGTTTTAAGCACACTTGTAGTTCAAGAGGATTTGTACATAATTTTGTTCAGCCTCCAGACCCTGGATATCTGTCCTTTTAAACTATTAGTTAGCATGAATAGAGAGCTAAGGCTTACCTGTTCCTTACTTTTTACTGGAAAATTCATAGAAAATCCAGATACTACAATTAATTTTACTGGGGTTGAACACCATTCGTTCTGCTTGGGCAAAAGCCTTCTAATTGTTTGGTACTCAGTTACCAACATATGCCTTCATAGAAAGTAGTAAGGAGCTGCTGGTATAGAACTTCAGGCAAGTAAGAGTCAAGACTAACTTAATGAGGTGGTGTGTGCCTGTAATCCCAGCGACTGGGGAGGCTGAGGCAGGAGGATCTCAAGTTCAAAGCCAGCCTCAACAACTTAGCAAGGCCCTAAAAAACTTTACGAGATCCTGTATCAAAAGAAAAAATAAAACAGGCTGGGATGTAGCTCAGTGGCTAAGTGCCCCTGGGTTCAGTTCCCAATACAAAAAAAAGTCAAGACTAGAGTGAAGCTGGGTACCATGGTGCATGTCTGGAGGCTCAGCTACCAGGGAGGCTGAGGCAAAAAGATTGAAAGTTTGAGGCCAGCCTGAGCAACTTAGAATCTCCAAATAAAAAACAGGGCTGGCAATGTAGCTTAGTGGTAGGGTACCCTGGGTTCAATCCTCAGAACCACAGAAAGAAGGAGAGAGCAAGAAATGAATGAATCTCAGTAAGAACAGGGAACTTCATGGCCTTTTCACTTGACAGTTTCCATACCCCTTTCCCCAGATCTGTGGTAGCCTGGACCACCAACAGCTTCACAGCCGTGGTAGCTCTGAGAACCAGCAGAACTAGAGGGGCAGAATGGATTCGGACCTCTTCCAAAAGCCCTATGTCTAGAGAATTGTCACTATTGGATCTGTGTGAAAGCTCCTGGAAAAGACCTCATTCCCAGGGCTTGTCTTGACCTGCTTTGTGTCCACAACTCTGAAGGGAAGTAGATGAAAATAATCACAAGCAATTGTTTAACATCATAGTTGGTGATAGCAGTTGAGGCTAACAGGAGGCTGACCAAAAGACTGAAAAAAGGAAAAATTCGTGAATGAGATGTTCACAAAGGTGCTTTGAAAAACACTCAGATATTATTGAGGATCTAGAAGTCTTTGAAAATGTGCAGGGCAGTGTGTGTTCCCAGGAAAGACCCAAGAAGGCCTTAATCTTTCATCTTTGTCTGATTGTAAAGCTCTGGGAAAGAAGGACGTGAAGGCTAAGCCAGAGTTGTAAATTGATTACTAGAGCACTGAATGTATGCCCAAGATCTGATGGAAAATATCACACATGCAAGAAGTCTGATGAACTCTATGTCAGATAAATGAGAGACCCACACCTAGACATACCATAGGCAACCTCTTAAAGCAGTAACAGTGACTCATCACATTTAAGTGACTTTCAATTAGATTAACAACTAACTTATCAGAATCATAGAGGCCAGAAGATGGGGAATGACATATCTAAAGTGTTGACTGAAAAAAATATCTGTCAACCAGAAATTCTATATCCAGCAAAATGCTCTTTTTTAAAATGAAAGAGAAGCTAAGACATTCCCAGATAAAAAAACAGAGGGAATTTGTCCCAAATATACCCGTTTTACAAGAAATACTAAAAGGGTTCCTGAGTTGAAAGAACACTAGACAGTCACTTGAATCCAAATGAAGAAATAAATTCCAGTAAAGGCAAATGCATAGGAAATATAAAAGAATGCAGTGTATTTTTGTTTGTAACTCCTTTCTTCTTGTATATAATTTAAAAGATAACTGCATAAAATAATAATTATTCAACTGTTGTTGGGATTATATTTGCATGACAAATAATGACATGAAATGAGAAGAGGATGGAAGTATATACTGGACCAAAGTTTTTTTTTTATTACTATTGAAACTGTTTCTATTACTCAAAACTAGATTGTTATAAAAATAAGATGTTGATTATATTCTCCAAGGCAACCACTAAGAAAATGCCTCAAAAATAGAGAAACGATTTGGAACTAAAATTACATATTAGAAATTATTTTACACAAAGGCAGGCAGTAGCGGAAGAATAAAAGAACAAAAAAAAAACAAATAGCAAAATAGGACAGTGCAGAGGTGCTGTACCACCGAGTTACATTCTAGTCCCAAATAAGTTCTATCTTATCAGTAATTACATTAAATGTATATGGATGAAACATTCTAATCAAAAGGCAGAGATTGGTAGAATGAATTTAAAAACATGATTCAATTATAGTCTCTCTAAAGACATGCTTTAGAATAAAAAATACAAATAGGGTGGAAATGAAAGGATGGGAAAAGTTGTGCTATGAAAAAAGTAACCAAATTAGAGCAGGAGTGGCTATATAAATATGTGACAAGTAGCCTTTAGACAAAAACTGTTACTGGAGGCAAAGAAGGACACTTTATAGTGATAATAGAATCAATCAATGAGGAAAACAATTATAAACTCATATGCACCTAACAATACCTGAGCCCCAAAATACATAAAGCACAATCTTATAGGATAGAAGAGATAAAAAGACAATACAACAAGAACAATTCGAGACTTTCATACTCTCTTTCAATAATGGATAGTAGGCAGAAGATTAGCAAGGAAATAGGAAAGCTGTAATATAATTAACTAAAATCTAACAGATCTATAGAACATTCAATCCAACAAAAGTAGAACACACATCTTCTCAGGTGCATGTGGAACATTCTTCAGGATAGATCATGTTAAGCCATAAGACAAATCTCAATACATGTAAGAGGATGGAAATGATACAAAGTTTGTTCTCTTATTGCAATAAGGTTATCTTCTGCTTTGTAAAAGATAATCATTTTTACTTGAGAAGGTGATAAAAGAATCCATATCTCAAGTGCCCAGCACAGGGCATAACACATAGGGACAAATTCCATATATGTTTTTCTTTGCCTCGTGGCTAGGGTTTGGCAAATAAGCAGTTAACTTACTCCTTGCAAATCAGAAAAAAATTAAAATTTAGAATTGGTGGTGGATTATATTATTGATGTTGTGTTAGTACTGAGGAAACAGCATCAGAACCATGAGGTAGGCACCTCCAATATAGCTAAAAGCTGGATAGAAAGAGTGTTTATGAAAAAAAACCCAGCAAATTTCTAAGTTGTCCTCTGTTTATGACTCAATAGGTCACTAGAGATCATTAATATGTGTGACTTTCTTCATTTATGTCATATCAGAGAAGCAAGATGAGGCTACACTTTAAGGATTCAATTCTTCTGGTAAAGGTTTAAAGCTTGACTTTATATGCCTTAGAAAAGATCCTAGTTCAGCTGGTCTATGGCTGCTTTTATGTAACAATAGTTGAGTTGAGTAGTCATGATAGAGTCCAAATGGCCCATAAAGCCTAAAATATTTACAGCTGGGCCAAAGTTTGCTGACCCATAACCTAATAACTAAATAATTCTTGGGTGGCCCTGGCAGATGATATTACAGGAAAGACACTGAAAACATGTAGTCATCCTATTTTTCCCAAGTTTGCATAACTTTCTTGAACATGGTAAATCTTGTTTCATCTATAAACCCATCCAGCCCTCCCCCTTAATTGCTCTGAAACAATTCCAAGACATACATTATAAATATTTCATCTAAGAGTCTCTTTGCATTGTATTTGAAGGCATGAAATACAAATGATAGCACTTATCTTTTTTGTAAGTATAAGACATATTGCTGTTAATTTTTCTTTAAGTTCTATTTTGCAAATAGTGGACTGGCCAAATGTTCTCTGACTTGCATTTAAGGATTCTGAGAATAGGAACTTTCATTTCTTAATCTAGAATAATGACAGCGGAGATTTTACAGTTCTCCCAACATTTTTTCCCTCACTGACCAAATCCAACAGGCTAACACAGAGTCACTAAGACCTTTGTTGGCAGGTTCTATGATTCTTTCATTTTAATAAGAGATGTAAGGTTACTCCCAGAAGTGTTTAAGGGTATGTGGTGACTTGATTTGGGATGTTTTGCTGTTGTGATTTCACTTTTCTACCACCCTCATGTCAACCACTGTCCCACTCCCACTCCACAACAGTGCCTTCTAAATGAGCTCATCCACTCTTACTTCTTAGTAAATAAATTTGCAAATATTAACATTGAAAAAGAAGATAGGGAAAAAAAAAGTTCAGACATAATGCCCCCTTTAGGGAAGGGCGCTCCTCAGAGTCTGCATTCAGATCTTCCAAAGCCCAATCCTCGTCCTCTTAGTCCAGCGAACTGATCAGACCTGGTCCCTGGAAGACAACCGAGGTACACTCTGCCCCCCACTTTGTGCTTGGTCACACTCTGAATATCTTGTGGGCGGCCTAATTGGAATCAATTGATCAAGGCAGGTTAGCTGGCTGAAAAATCTTGTCAGAACTGAAAGACAAGAGACTGCAAATGTAGAGAGATACACGGAGCCAGCAGCAGTCTTTTGAAGACTCTAATGATAGAGAAAGCAATTAAAAAGGCAGACTAATTGCTAGGATATATAATTCATTCTTTGGCTTGTCATTTAGTTAGAAGAAAACGGCAACAAATTTGAATTATGTTGTAGATAGGGAATTTTATTTATTTATTTATTTAAAAAAAATTTTTTTTGGTACTGGGGATTGAACTCAGGGGCCCTCGACCAACTGAGCCATATCCCCGGCCCTACTTTGTATTTTATTTAGAGACAGGGTCTGAGTTGCTTAGCACCTCGCCATTGCTGAGGCTGGCTTTGAACTCACAATCCTCTTGTCTCAGCCTCCTGAGCTGCTGTGATTACCAGCATGTGTCACTGTGCCAGGCTAGATAGAGATTTTTAAATAACTTTTTTTTAATGATGAGATTTAAAAAATACATACTCACATATGATTTTATAATTGTCTTGTCTTCCCCTAACACTCTCAAGCAACACAATCTTAAAACCAAAAGACCACTTGACTATCTCAGGAGTATAAATGGTACAACATAGGAAGGTCTTACTAAAAGCAAGGAGTTAAGGACCTTTGTTTTCTCCTTGTGGGCTCAGCGTCCACAGTGGTCATCATTTTCCTGGTTTACTTACAAGTGGCATGAAGAACTAAAGGCAGCTGGGAAGCGGTGGTGCATCTTGTAATCCCAGTGGCTTGGGAGGCTGAGGCAGGAGGATCCAAGTTCAAAACCAGTCTCAGCAACTTAGTGAGACCGTGTCTCAAAATAAAAAATAAAAACAGCCGGGGGATATGGCTCAGTGGTTAAGTGCCCGTGGGTTCAATTGCTGGTTTAAAAAAAAAGGAAGTGAAAGGATACATGTATATATGTAGAGAAGAATTCTTGCTGAAGGATCAGCATAGTGTCTTCTGCATTATAGCTATAATTTGGTTCCCTTGTGACTCTACCAGTTTCCATACGGAGGATTATTTTCCAAGACACACAGGTGTATTTTCTTTTTCTTTTCAGTTGTAGGTGGACAGAATATCTTTATTTTATTTTTATGTGGTGCTTAGGATCAAACCCAGTGCCTCATGCGTGCTAGGCGAGCACGCTACCATTGAGCCATAACCCCAGCCCCCACATAAGTGTATTTTCTCCAAGTCATTTTCTTTTTGGTGGTGCTGTGGTTTGAACCCAGGCCCTCATACATGCTAAGCACATGCTCAACCATTGAACTACATCCCCTTTTCAAGTTTTAATTTTTAACCATTTTACCTCAAGCCTCCCAGAGCCAGGTTCTATCTTATTCAAGTTGCCTTTTTTCCCCTTGGGATGCTGGGGATGGAACCCATGGCCTTGCACATGCTAGTCAAGTGCTCTACCACTGAGCTACAACCCAGCCTTCCAGTTTTCTATTGCTAGATAATGAATTATCCAAAACATGGAGGCTTCAAACAAAAACCATTTTATTTGCCCCTGGTTCTTTGGGCCAGGAGTCTGGGCAGAGCTCAGTGGGGATGGCTCTTCTCTGCTCTATGGTGTCTGTGGCCTCTGCTGGAATGCACTGGACAGCCCAGAGCTGCTGGGCCTACCTCTTTTCATGGCATTACCTGCAGTGACTTGGGGCTTGAGGGACTAGAGGCCTAACTCCTAATGCCTGGGCATTTGCTTCTCTCTGACATGGCCTTTTATCACTCAATAATCACAGTCTGTCACTTATGGGATGATGGGCTTCCAAGAAAGCAGGTGCTATGAAACCTCTAACCCTTTTTGGTGAATGTTTTAGAACATCACTTGGGTGGTCCATTAATCAAGGCGAGTCTCAAGCCAGACTAGAGTCAAGGGGTAGGGAAACAAACCCCACTTCTTCTTGGGAAGGGGAATATCCATATTCAGACATACAGGCATTGTTGGCAGATAAACTACCACTCCTCTCAAAAGCTAACAAGGTAAACTGAACAGAGTTCATAGAACATGCCAAAAGACTCCTCCATTTTCCACAGAGCTATCCCAATCTTCAGGAATCTAATCCAAAGATGGACCCTTTCCATTATTTTTTTTAGTTATGGATGGACACAATACCTTTATTTTTATGTGGTGCTGAAGATTGAACCCAGTGCCTCATGCATGCTAGGCAAGTGTTCTACCACTGAGCTACAACCCCAGCCCTACATTATTTTCTACTATTAACTGTGACCTGAAAATATGAAATGGAAAATTCCAGGAATAAAATATAACTTATTTATTGTTATAATTGTTCTAGTTATTGTTAATGATTTCTTACTGTTCCTAATTTGTAAATTAATCAAACTTTATCATAAGTATATATGTAAAGAAAAAATATAGTATTTATAGGGTTAAGTACATCCACTAGAGATTCTAGAAAGTAGCTCCCATGAATAATGGGGGATGATCAGACTCTGATCATCTTTTAACAGTTTGTTGATATTTTATAGATTACCTTTAACTCCCTGAATTCTAGAACTAAGCAGAATTAGCATTCTTGGATGCCTTACCCCACCTGTTAAGGTACCTTTTCTATATAAGATGGTACATTGCACTAACACTTTGTGTTTAAAATGCTTACATGATTAAGGGTTGTACTGATTCTTCCTCTCTTCAGCAAGATTAGGCACTAGCCCTTTTGCTTAAGAATCCCTCTTGGGAGTAATTCTTTCCTGTGAATGCTTTAGGTTTTGACTCTACACTCACCGTTGATAATGTTATGTAGGAACGCTCTCCATACCTCCAACCCCTCCCCTTCCTCTTTCCCCATTCTATGCTGATGGATTGCACACCTGACAGAGCGGTGCCCCATTGTTTGTAACTTTGGGCCATGATTGGTCCAGGACTGTATATAAGCTTCTGTACTTTCTGGAATAAACCGTGTTTCTGTGTGTAGCTCCGGCAGAACAGTTTACCTACCCTGGAGTCTGGGTGGAGTGACTCTGTGGACCGTCACCCCATAACCTCGTCCCATGAGACCCCACTTCATCCTTCCCCTAGGACCCTCTTTTTCATCTCTTGGGACCCCAACTCATCGAGCAGACCCACGAGGCAAGACTTAAAGCAATAATCTCACATTAATCCATTAATTTCATGTCATTCCATTACCCAGTATGAAGAAAATTCACAGTGAATTCAAAGACAAGATACAAAAAGGTTTTGCTAAAGACGTCCTATATACATATATATAATATTTTATTTTAAAATGTCATTGAGCATATACATTTCTTTAGCTTCTTCCAGGGGACATTGCACCTAAGTTTCAAAACGCACAAAATAGATCCCCTTTGCTAAACAATTTTCATTTTTGGGTTACAAAAGTCAATGTTTCACAATCACAAAGCATAAAGATACATGGTTCTGAAACCATTTTCAGGCAGATTCCTCTCAATTCACTGTATGTAGGGTCATTTTGGAAACCCGACCATGACATATTCCTGACAGATGATCCTCACGAGGGCCTCCCTAGGTCTCCAGAGAAACAAAGAAAACTGGAGGCAAAACGGAAGTGAAAGAGTAACCTCAGGACTCCTCAAAACAAACACAAAATACTCATAGGAGATGGGAAGAGTGAAGGACACAAGTTTCCCCTTCTTCAAGTACATCACAGTAGAAAACAACAGCACGTTTACAGCCTTATTTGGTCACATCGACCTGGTTGCTACACGAACAAAACTTCATCTAAGACGCAGAGGAAAAATTAAAGCTATTTACACAGATAACATCGTGGATCAGAAAGAGCAGCACTCCCTAGACTGGCACTCAAGTCTGACAAGGAGCCATGGTGCTCGCTCACACAAGAGGCAAGTCAGGCTGCTCGCGTAGTGTCCTTTGAAAAGCCCAGTGTACACTCGTAAGCCTTGTCACCACACAGAACCAAAGCTGGCTCAGAGAGGTGGGCGAGGTGTGCAGGCTACATTTCTCTGCACTTGTCAGTCCTCAAAAATCTGAGTTCCTAACACAAAATTCTCTCCTGTGGCCAGAGACTTGTACTATTATTCTCTTAGATCTGGTATCTTTTAAGGTCAGGACGGTTGTTCTTTGCATAGGTGATGAATCTCATTGCTTTTGCCAACTGTTCCAGAAGCACTAACTTACTGAAATTAGAATCTCACCAAAGCTTAATACATTCCCTCTGAAAACCACGGGACTGCTGCGTCACTTAAGCAAAGGTTAGACCCTCAAACTGGTGTAAACAAAACCAGTGACCACAGTGGCCTTATAAATACAGCTGATTGGCGGGTGAGGAAGGAGGTGAGGAAAGGGGTAACAAGAGGAAAATAAGGATTTTAAAGACGTGGGAGTCTTTTCCCAGATGTTTCCACACTAGTGCTCTTGGCAAACTGAAAACCCTGTTCGGATGGCCAAGATCTGGGGCTGAATCTGGTCCCTTGGTCTCTCATACTTGCCCACCAATATCTACCCATGCCTCAAATTCCTCCCAAGAAGTACATACTTACAGGGAAGAGTGTGTGGGCACACTGACTTCACTCAGGCCCATGGAGGCAAATTGCTAGGAATTTAAAAAACTAAACACTCCAGATTCTCCAAAGCTGAACACTGCAGAAAATACCAGAAGTCCCACTTAGGTTTTGTTCTATCAGACAGCTGAGTACTCAGCTTAGTCAGATTTTCTCCTCTCTCACCTCACCTCAAGAACAGGTATGCAGGACCACAGTCGGACCTCTCTCCACCTCTCTGACTGCTGACCCTACTCTGGCTTTGGGTACCAAAAAGTCCAAGCTTTGGTAGTTGTCTGGCAAAACACTGCACAGGATGGATGGACTGTGAGTTCACATTCTTTAAGAAAGGGTGTCATCAACAGTCCAAAGAGCAGCGGAGGCCAGCCCAGCAAAGAGATTTAGAGCTGAAAGAGACTTTCATTAAAGGAAGTAGCCACACAACCCCCAAGACAACCATTAAGACTTGACTAGGAAATCAAATGCTTTTCATTACACAAGACTTCCTCTGAGGCTATTAGGGCAAGCAGATTTGGCTTTAAGTCAGATACACAAGATTTCAGAACCACATATAAATATGTTCTGCAGAATTCTGAGTGTGTTGTCTTTTGACCTTTCCAGGAATGCTTCAAGGTCCAACCCATTATGTAGACACAGTTACTGTTCTGGGACAGGGTGACTTGGGGCCTGGGTGGAAAATAAGGCCAAAACGGAGTAAGCTCAATTCACACAGCAATATTAGTGCTGGGTAGATCTGCCATGGGCATTAACAAATCACTGTTTCCACTTTTGATTTATTCACCTCATTTGTAGTCTTCCACCTATCCCCTAAACACAAACATGGCTTTATCTTGCTACTAAGGTCTTTCTAAGGAGACTTAATGGGAAGAATTCCTGGGTACCTTTCTGACTAAAACCAGCAGGACTAAATGCTCAAGATTTTAGGATAATTTGAATGCAGAGTTTTCAGAGTTTTTCCTGAGACCGGCCTTGGCAGTAAATGAATTAGTGAACTGAGTGGAAAGTTGCCATGATTATCTACACCCAAATTCTAACTCCAGTGGCTTAAGACTAGAGAAGCTCAAGGTAGGGCCCAGAGAGAGGTTCAGAAAAGGAAATAAGAAAGTTAAAAAAAAAGACAACAGGAACATAGGAAAGATCCCAAAGGAGATGGCTCAGGGTCCTCTGTGCAGGACTTTCTCAAGTTTCTATTTTGTATGTAACTTTGATAGCTGGGCAGGAGTGGAAAGTGGACCACACTGGTATGGGATGCTGGAAAGTTTCCCCATAGCATCATATTGTACCAGTGAAGCAAACCGTTTACCAGAAACCTCTCCCCATAGAGATGTTCAGGGTAGCTCAAATTTACTGAAGGCAGAGGAAATGCGCTATCAGATGGAGATGGCTCCCAACAATGCTATGCCCAGCTCTCCTCAGGCAACAGGGTGGCAGACACCTGGTGGGGTGAATTCCCACAGTACTTTACCTGCCAGGCAGGGTATGGATTCTACACTATGGAACGAATTTATTCCTGAGTAGCAAGACTCCAGGCCTTTCCTAAGAAAATATCTATAACTCCAGGAATGTAGGTGATTTACTACCCTGGAAGAAAGGTTCTTATCCTCTCCTCTGGGGAAGGAATTCAGACAAACATGAAAACTGGAAGCGGCTCTCCAGCAATTTGGGCAAGTTACACCCATGACCTTTTTCATTGGGTTGGAAGAGTGTTTGAATTACGTAAAGTTGTCAAAATGGTGACTGATGACACCTCTTCTGCAGGAAGACGACTAGGTAATTAGATGTCGTCCTACTTGGTCCCCTGGTGTAGGGCAGCGGTCTGCCTAAGAGACAGGAATGATTTTTAAAATCTACTTTGCCAATCCTCTTGGCAGAGAAGTGGCAGGTGTTTATGGGGTGCAGTGTGTGTGTACTGCTGTGCTTGTGAGGTGTGCACACAGGCCACAGTGGGAAGAGGGGTCTCGGTTCTTACATAGCTATGGCATGATGCTCAGGAGAAAGGACTGGGAGGTCAGTGTGAGAGTGACTAGCCTACCTAATCTGAATTCACTTTCATTAAAGTACGATCCTGAGTGGGTCCTGCACAAAACAGCCAAAAGAAAACTGCTGCTGCTTGATGGAACTTTGATATTTACACTATTTGAAGGGAGCTGGAGGACAGTCACAGCTCATGAAACCTGAACCCAAAGCTGTCCTCAAGTGAGGTGCGGTGAACTGAATGATATCAGAATTTTCTAAACTGCTCCATTAAACACGGCAGGTGGAAGGGGGCCAGACATTCCAGAAATGAAAATCCAGACTCTCGCAGCCATACAAGAGGGACACTGAAGATAACAAAGGATCTGTTGGTCCAACAGAACACCCACATTTTCAAGAAAACACTGATTTGGTGAGAAAGCACAACTTGTTATACAATAAAGACATGGTCTGTCATGCAGGGCACCGTTCCAGATGGCTGCCTGGGTCGTGTGGGCCACGGGATAGAGATATGGGGACAACCCAGTCTAGGTTGGACTTTGACACAAAAATTCCTCAGCAAGGAGTTGGAAAGTCCCAGTCCTGTTCTACTGAAGGGAAACAAACAAGGTTCAAGGAATGTCAAAAGAAAGAAAAAAGAAAATCCCTGCCTTACCCTACCAATACCACAAAAGAATAAAAAGAAGGAAGAAAAAGAGCGGGGGAGGGTGGGGAAGGAGAGAAAAAGGAAGGGGAAGGCAGAATCCCTGAAATTAATCTTGAGCTTTCTAAAGGTGGACGATTTCACTTTCTGAGGTGTGGTCCCCAACTTTCCAATGTGGCACTTCTAATCCGTAGAGAAGTTGGCAGCTTGACAGGCTGAGGAGTCTTCTGCCTGTTACACCTAAAAATGTCTGCCCCAGCTACTCTAGATCAAATAAATATGATGTATGAGCCCCAAATAGGCAATAGCCACCTAAGAGGCCTATTTTAAAAACCAACAAAAATATAACAATCAGTAGGAAGCTTTGTTTTCCCGCTCATGTTGAGTCCAGACCTGTTACTAAGGAAATGGAAACCTAAGGGTCATTTTGAAGCAGAGCCAGAGGCCTCTTGGCAGAGAACTCCCCACCTGGGCTGGGAAGAGATTGCATCACCTGGAACTCAGCTGGGGCACTTCCCAGTTCCGCCCTGCCTAGAGGCATCCCAGTTTTCTTCCCCTCTGTCCTCCCAATCCCCTGGGTCATTTTCATGACAGTTTGTTTCCATGTATTAAAGGAATGACATATACAGAAATGTCATCTCCTGAGCCCAATCGGTCGTTCGATATCCGCCATCCTCTGTCCTTCAGGACACCCCGGGCACGCATCACCAGGTCCTGAGCTGCCAGTGTGTACCTGTGCAGGGAGGGAATAGGACAGTCAGTACAGCATTAGGCAGAAGCCCGGGCAGCTGGGTCAGGCAAGAGGAGAAGCTGCGAAGGAAGAGGCACCACGGCAGTTGAAAAATGTTTAAATTCTTTAAATTCAGAGAAAGCTGAGGTAATCTTTCCCCCAGATGTGGGATGCCTGATTATTTTATAGGTGGTGGATGGACAAGGCACTAACTACATCTCCTAAATTATTCAACTGCTTGGTTATCTTATTATTTCTGGTGCTGACCACTGAACTCAGGGCCTACCACTGAGCTCCAGCTCCAGCTCCTCTTTTGATGTTGCTTATTCCATTGAGGAGAGTCTCAGTCTGTTGCTAGTGTATCTTAAAGCTCAGAGCTTTCCATGACAAATAGCATCTAGCGAAAGAAGTTAAGTGGGGAAAACAAGAACTTGTGTTTTCAACGTATTTATTTTTAGAGCTGTATTCCCTTTGTGAGAAAGGACAGCCATTTTCCATTTATGGTACCGATAAATCTCCTTTTAGAATAAAACTTTTAGCTAGGCATGGTGGTATATACCTGCTGTAATCCCAGTGACTCAGGAGCCTGAGGCAGGAGGACCACAAGTTCAAGGACAGCCTCATAAATTTAATGAGGACCTAAGCAACTTAGTGAGACCCTGTCTCAAAATAAAAAATAAAAGGGTCTGCAGATGTATCTAGCACCCCTGGGTTCAATCCCTGGTACCAAAACAAATGAATAAATAAAGTAAAATGAAAACATTTTTAAAAAATCAAGTTGATTTAAAGGAATATATTAGTAATAGTGTCATAGCCAAAATACCAAACCCCTTTTTAAAAATTTTTGGTGATTGACAGATAATCTTTGGTGGGTGAGCTACTCCACTCATCCTTACTAATGTCCCAGTTTCTAGATCAATGTAAGAACAAACAGCAAGAGATCCCTCAAGAATTTGAAAATAAGATTGCCTCATTGAGATTTAAACTATAAAAGAAAGAATAAAAAAGAGAATGACTCAGTAAGCAGACAAAAAGTATCAACATGTAGACAAAGACTAACACTGAAGGTGATTTGGGTAGGTGTGGGCATTGGTTAGCCTTTAGGCATAAAATAAGGAGACAAAATACTGGTAGGTGTCTATACAAATTCTGATCAGAGCAGACCATCTCAGTTGACAAACTTCAAAGAAAGTCAGTTCCATTGGCAGGGCCCTATTTGGTGTGGGATGGATTACTCTCCAGCCTATTCCAGTAAATATCATTCACCTGTAGTCTGATTTCACAGTCACCAGATAACCTTCTGATTATGGTCTGCCTCACTTTGCAGGCTGGCCCACAGAGGAAGAATAAGCTAGCCATTTGTATACTAAGAATGTAAGTCAGGTATACTTCTCTGTATAATGTCAATTGTCTTTAAAATTTTTTTTTCAATAAAAAAATTTTTTTTCAATAAAAAATTTCATAAAAAATTTTTTTCAATAAAAAAAAATTTCATTGAGCTTCATCTCTACTCTTTTTATTTTTTATTTTGGGATGGGGTGTCACTAAGTTGTCCAGAATTTGTGATCTTATCCCTTAGCCTCAAGAGTCACTGGGATAACCAGTGTGTGCTACTGTGTTGGGCTAACATTTTTGTTTAGAGATCAATTTTGTGAGCTTGGTTAAGGTAAGCCCAGCTCTGATAATGAATCTAGTCCTTGTATCTTGATTAAATCAGGTTCTGAACCTGAAAAGCTAAGAGCCAGAGTCTGGTAAACCACCAAGAAACTAACCATGTCCCTCTAAGGCCTGTGGAAGCCAGCCGTGGGACTTTTATAAGGGATCACCCTGATACTGCTAGTGACCTTTTCCCACTGGAGTGTCTCAGCTGAGTCTTCAGAACTCTGAATTAGAGAATTCCTTCCATTAAGCAACACTCCATTCCTTCTGTTAAAACCCCTTATTGATTTACAGATGCTCATGTAAAAGAGACCTGCTTTTAAGAACAAGGGCTGTAGCAAATGATCTCAGGATTGTGAAGGTTCTAAGTTGTAGAGTGTTTGTTGTACAGCCCAGAGAGCAGACGGTAGCATACACTAGAGAGAGAACATGGCACCCAGTCCAAAATGAATCCTCTTCCTCTTGGAGGATAGAAACTCGCTAGGTGGGAAAGATACTGCTTTCTGTCTGTATTAGAGAAGTATTAGCTTTGAGGCAGAACTTACTCACGTACTTGAGGGAGGATGCAACCAGTTCATCCTCCAACTGTTCTTCTGAGATCAAGAAATAAACAGAAAGGCATCCAGAGAGGTCTTTGAACAAATAACTGTCTCAACATCCACATACTGCAAGTCCTATACTTCATTCAAAAGAGCCTCTCAGATGCTCACCCCAGGGTACTCTCTATTTTATATTAAACTGTTTATGTGAAATACAAACATGCAGGCAAAGGCCAATGCTAAGATGCTGTTTGTTATCCTGGTGACTGACCAGGCTCTGGACCTTAGTTGTTCAGAGATCAATAAGCTGATTCATCCATCACAGCCGAATACACCTTAACCCAGCTCATGAGCTGATAAAATATAGAAAATTATGGCAAGCTGTGAGAAAATATGGCTGACAATAAAAGACATTCACAGAGGTCAAAAAAGCAGACACGAGGACTCCAGACACAGCTGTCTGAAGCTCTTATGTCTGGAAGCAAACAGGCCTCCACAGGTCCCCTCAGTCTTGGAGAAACCACTGAGTTCAAAACAAGGTTAGCTGAGGATGTCTCGCTGGCTTTGTTCAAGTCATGAAAGAGCATCATCCACAGTGAAGGCAAGAGACCATGTTGATATTGCTACTGCTAGTGACTTTTCGGTATTTTAAAAGTGGTCAAAATTAGCTTTGGTATTTTAAAAAGCAAGCATTAGGTCACCTAGAGAAGCTGGTTACCCAGGAAACTCATTTCCCTGAGGGCTCCATATCATTAAGGTCTTATTGTTAAATATGATTGTCACTCGTTCCAACATAACTTCCTCTGAGACTGCTTCTCTCATCACCATCCAATCTGTCTTCTCTTAAGTGAACTTCTGAGAGAGAAATCCACTCTCACTTTCGCAGTTTTTTGCTTCCTATTTTCTCCCTCTCTCTCTTATCAGTAGGTCCAATACCTTTCCAACCTGTCCTCTTAAAGCTTAGTCCAAAGGCAGCTTCTCAATACTTTTTCCAGCCCAAATACCACTGGGGAGGGGGGCACTGGGGATTGAACTCAGGGGTACTCGACCACTGAACTACATCTTCAGCCCCATTTTGTATTTTATCTAGAGACAGGGTCTTAGCGCCTCACTTTTGCTGAGGCTGGCTTTGAACTCGAGATCCTCCTGCCTCAGCCTCCTGGATTACTGGATTACAGATGTGCACCACTGTACCCTCCCATCTACTGACCATTTTATTTATTTTGGAGATCTGTTCTTGAATTTTTCTTTCTTTTTCGGATATCCAAGCCATTATACAATCCAAGTTCTCCTCATGAGCCTGTATTTCTATGGCATGTGGCACAAGTTCTCTCTGATGTTCCTTTGTTTCCTTTGTGGGCCTCAATTAAGACTGAGGAGGGACTCAGTAAATGTTCAGTTATTTCAGTTTCCAAGGTGATTCCCCATCCCTCATCCTGAGTTAGTGGTATCCTCGTCTCTGAAGCAAGAAACCAGTGCTTTTCAATGCCACGTTCTCAATCTGATAGTATTCAATCATAAAATCCATAAAGCAGAGTAGCCCTTTTAAACTTTGCATTACTTTAATTATATTTCATTGGTGGCACATGGCTAAGGAAAATAAGATCTAATGTTAAAGAGAGTAATATTTATTGTAAAAACAGGCACACCTGAACTAACTTTTACCCTCTTTCACTCTTACACACACACACACACACACACACACACACACACACACACACCCCTTATTTTGTGCTTTCAGTATTTGTATTTCTTTTTGCAGTGTTGGGGATCGACCCAGGGCCTTACTCATGCTAGGCAAGTATTCAACTCATGAGCCACACCCCCAGGTTCTCTTCCTGTTAGGTTGATATAATACCCTCCTCCTTTAACAGGTTTGGAAGGATTATTTTATTTTTGTTCTTTTAGAAGTGTTTACTTGTTTTTAATACGTAAATTAATATTTCTGTCCCTCTCCTGAATATCATGAGGATCTCAGAATGTTTTCTTTCATCTTCCATGTTACTGCCTAATATTTTAGCTTCACCTTTTTTTTGGGGGGGGGTGCCGGGGATTGAACTCAGGGGCACTCGACTACTGAGCCACATCCTCAGCCATATTTTGCATTTTATTTATAGACGGGTTTCACTGAGTTGCTTAGTGCCTCACTTTTGCTGAGGCTGCCTTTGAACTCTTAATCCTCCTGCTTCAGCCTCCCGAGCTGCTGGGGTTACAGGCTTGCACCACTGTGCCCGGCTTCACCCTGTTTTTAACCCTCCCTTAGTCACTATTATCATTTATAATGTAGGCATATAAATAAACAATGGGTTGGGGATGTGGCTCAGTGGTAGAGTGTTTGTTTAGCATGTATGAGGTACTGGATTTGATTGACAGACCTGCAAAAAACAGAACAAAGAAACTCAAAACTCAATATACTTTTTGTGTTTTGTGTGCTATCCGGGATTAAACCCAAGGATGCTTTACCACTGAACACTAGCTAGATCCCTAGTCCTTTTTAAAAAAACAAATTTTTTTTTTTTTTGAGATAAAGTCTTGCTAAGTTGTTGAAGCTGGCCTTAGACATGAGATCCTCTTGCCCCAGTCTCCTGAGTAGCTCTGATTATAGGTGTGTGCCACTGTGTCCAGCACATTTTTTTTTTTAATGTATTCCTTCCTTCTGGATTAAATTCCCTTCTGTAGAAGTACATTTTTAGTAATCCTCTTAATAATGGTCTGTGACATTATTAAGGCTAGGTCTCATCTAGTCTCTAGACAACAAAAATGGTTATTTTTGCCTTTTATCTTCTATACCTTTTTGGTATAGAATTCTAGATTGGCTATTATTTTCCCTTAGCAATGAGATACTTGGAGATACTTTTCCACTTCTGGTTTCTAGTCTTATTGAGAAGAATCTGTCTTTTATCATGCCTTTATTAGTAAATGTCTGTTCTCATTGGTAGCGTTTCATAATTTTTTTACCCCAGTACTGGGGACTGAACCCAGAGGTGCTCTATCACCGAGCCACACTTTTCATTTTTTTTATGCTACGACAGTGTCTCACCAGACATGGTGCTACATACCTGTGTGATTCCAGCAACTCGGGAGGCTGAGGCAAGGGGATGGCAAGTTCAAGGCCAGCTGCAGCAATTTAGGCCCTACACAACTTAGCAAGATCCTGTCTCAAAATAACAAAATCACAAATGGATGGAGGTAGCTCAGTCACAAAGTGCCCCTGGGTTCAATCCCTGGTACCAAAACAGAAAATAACACCACCAAAAAAAAGACAGGATCTTGATAGGTTATCCAGGCTGACTCCAAACTTGGGATCCTCCTGTCTCAGCTTCTCTTATTTCTGGGATTACAAGTATGTGCCACCACACCAGCTGTGGTTTTGCTGTTTATGGTATGAAGTTCCACTAAGATTTAACAATGAGGACTCCTTTTTATTTATCATGGTTAGAATTCATTGTATTTCTTCAAACAGAAAAATATTTAGTTATGGAAAATTCTCAGCCATAAACTTTTTGAATATTACTTCTCCTCTAATTTTTTATTTATTCTTCATAGACTCTAACTAGGTCTTCCCATCTTACCTTCCAGATTTCAACTTCTCTGTCATCTACGAGCTGGTTCAGTAGTTTATTGCTCATTCCATTTAGTGAGCTACTTTATTTCAATGACAGTGTTTCACTATAGTGAATTTCCATTTGGTTCTTTTCCAAGGCAACCTTACAATTCTATTTTCACACATTTAACTCTTTTCTTAACTGGTTTCTGTTACATGCAGGTTTTCTTTGGGGAGTCTTTGCCTGGATCCAGGTGCTCTTTCTCAGGGTGGGTTTGAAAGCATTTTACTATGTGGCCCAGGTTATCTGCAGAAATTTTAAAATTTGCCTTTACCTAGTGTTACAGTTTGGATCTGGGATGTCCCTCAAAGGTTTAAGTGTTGAGGGCTCGGTCCGTAGCCAGTGGTACTATTGGGGGGTGGAGGAAACTTTAGAAGGTGGAGCCTTTTTCTAAGAGGTGGGGCACTGTGGGCATAGCCTGGAAGTGTAAACCTTGTCCCTAGCCCTTTCCTCCTGCTTTCTCTGCTTCCTGGCTGCTATGAGCTGAGTAGCCTCTTTCCCATTATTCTCTCTCCACCATGATATTCTGCATCACTTCAAGCAATGGAGCCAAGTGATCATGGACTGAAACCTCTGAAACCATGAGCCAAAACAAACCTTTCCCTCTTTGTTTTTCTCAGGCATTTTGTCACAGTAATGAAAAGCTGATCAACATACTATGGGCTTTCTACTTTCTACTGCTAGAACATGTTTATGTTAATGATTTTTTTTTTGGCTTAGGACCAAATGTCACATTAGTAGTAGAAGGATTAACTTCACATTTTTTTCTTGTGTGGTAGGGCTACCCAGCCATTTCCTCCTTATAGAACTTCAATTCTGTCATATATCCACTCCTATCTAGGTACCCATGTACTTTAGGGAAAGACAGACCCAACCTCAGAGAGAGCCTAGAGAGAATCTCTAGGACCTCTTTGTCCTACAGTTGAGATTCCTTCATAGGACTTTTCTTTGCCAGGCCTCATTAGTGAAAAAAAAAAAAAAATTCCTCCTGTCCAAGAGTAGTCTTAGTGGACAATTGATGGCAAGTGATTAGACACTGCATTTGATAGGTGAACAGTGCCATGGAGCTCTAGGACCAGCTTTTCTACATGTAGTTCATGCTACAGGAGAGCCAATCTTGGAATGAAAGCCACTGGGTCAGTTGAAGTCATTTGCAGGAAGCTTTCCTCATAAACTCATCAGCTCAGCACAACCCCAGGAACCCAGTTTTTGGGTGGCTCTTTGCTCCAGTCTCTGCACTGGTCTAGGCTGGTGGACATCTTAGAGTTCATTAATATCCACATTCAAGAATCACAATGCCCCAGGCATGAAATCATTTCCAAGGTTGCTTTTCATCAAGACTGGTGCAAAAAGAAACTGGAAGCCAGTGGCTATAATCCCTGTGGCTTGGGAGGCTGAGGCAGGAGGATCCCAAGTTCAAAGCTAGCCTCAGCAAAAAATGAGGTGCAAAGCAACTCAATGAGACTCTGTCTCTAAATAATATATAAAATAGGGCTGGTGACGTGGCTCAGTGGTCGAGTGCCCATGAGTTCAATCCTTGGTATCAAAAAAAAAAAAAAAAAAAAAAAAAAAAAAAAAAAAAAAAAAAAAAAAAAAGAAAGAAAAAAAAGAAAAAGAAACCAGAGGGAAAGAATTGCTTCTCCTCCCTTCCATTTTTTTTTTCCTCTCCAATTTCTATCTTACAGGAAGGAGCTGCCTAGGTTGGAGATAATGAGAAAAAACTGCTTACTGTGGCAGTAAAACAGGAGGACTGTACTGATTTGGGTATTAAGGCTGAACACAAGGACATATATGTGCCATAGACTGAGGGATGTGGGCGGAAAATTTGAGTTAAAACATGAAACATCTGCACAAAACATGCAGGGGAGCAGTAAAGAACAGGGTGCAGCTGAAGACAGGGAATAGGAACTGGATTCTATTATATACCAACTGGGACCATGAGGCAGGGTGAGGAGCCTGGTGTTTCTGGAAGCTGGATGTGGAGCAGCCTTAAGGCATTATGGCCTTATTCAGGACTGCATGGTCAGGCTGCATTAAGGAACTGTTGGAATGGTTTGAAGAACCCACTCTCTCCTAAGGAAGATTCTCCCCAGGAGACAAGTTTTGAATTTTGAGAACGTTTTTCTTCTCTGGCTGAAGCTTTCAATATTGATCAGCAAAGCTTTGCTGAAAGAAACGGCTGCTGGGGAAGGATTGGACTTGGCAAACTTCACAGGGCTGTGCTCTGAAGGGGAAGGGAGCAGAGAAAGGACAGCAGGGCCGAAAGGAAAACAAAAAAAGGAAGAGGGAGTGAAGAACCACAGGAAGGCCAAAACTCTTTTCACAATCACCTACTTGAAAGTCAGGGCAGGAGGAGGCCAATAAATCCTCGATTCTCTCTCTTGTCCTTGCCATTTCTGTGACAGTTCTTGCTTCTTTCACCTCGCCAGTGGCACATAAAAAAGGGCTCAGTGTGTGAGTGTAGATTGCCTAGGTTCCAACCCCGGCTTTCCCACCACCCAAAGACTGGCTCTGGAAAGACTCCTTAGCCTATTACAGCCGCTCCTTTTCTTAATTGTAAGTCTGGAATAATAATTGTGCAGACTGAGAAGGCTCCTGCAAGGACTAAATGAGATTTTTCCATAAAGCATTCAGCACCAGCACGGTGCTGGCACATGGTCAGAGGTCAATAAATGTTAGCTATCATTTTCCTCGTTAGACATAAAATGCCTTTCTCCTCCCCATGAATTTTTGCCTTAAGTCATCTATCTCTCACAGAGACTGTTTCCTATACATCTGAATTACCACTGAAGTGTCAAAAATAAGTCAATTTCAGGCTTCAGGCTCTAACTATGCTTACAATCTTTCATAGTTCTAGCTGGGTGGGAACTTTTATTTGCCATTTGGATGGTATGGACAGGGTCTTATAAGAGGGAGGGTAGGTGGCAGGAACTGGGGAATTAATGGGTTCCAAATATTTGCATATAAAAGGCAGCTTCCATCTGCTGATACCCCTCAGTAATACCATGTGATGGGAACAGGAGGAGGAATCCTCTTTGCATTCTGAGCAGGCCTGAGATTTAAGAGGTGGAAAAGCTCCCCCCACAGCTTTGGAACCAGATCTATAGTGACTGAGTGGGTGGAGACTGGGGGCTGGCTTGGAGGTGGCCTTTATTGTGCTTGGAAAGTGGCAAATAGTCCTGGTAGGAGGCACACATCTAGGTTCACCAATGGAAGCCAGGCCACACCCTGGGAATCAAGCTGTGAAGCAGTTGAAGCTGGTGAAGTTGCTCACACCAGCTTCTGTCCCCAGCCTAGGGTACAGGGACTCCACCCATGCAGAGCACCCTGAGACACTGGAACAAGGCCACAGGCTGGAGACAGCTCCCCACCCCCGTGGGAAGGGGGACAGGCTTTGTCCACCTCTCTGCATCCTGGCACTGGCTCCCTGGCTTTTTAGATGAAGAGTGTATTTTAGTTCAAATTCCAAACAGTAATATTTCAATACAAAGGGACATAATACACCATCTCCTTCTCAGTCCTTCCTGGCAAGCTCTTTGAAATGCTCTGATGTGGCCACACTGCTAAGTGGCCGTATAGCTCTGCTCCGCCAGCCACATGAACAGCACTGAGGATAGAAAAGCCGGCCTGCCTGTGCTGTGCAGAGGCTGCTGCAGCCAGGATCTCCGGCTGACTTCCAAATTCCCACGGATCTGAATATGCTAAACAGTGCACAAGAAACAAAAATGCAGATTTTATCTAGTCTTCAAACACCAGATCAAACACTCAACGAATTTGTTCTGAAAACCTGTAAATGACATAGTGGGGGGCACGGTGGGGGAGGAACTCTTCCTTTTTGCATCTGAGGCATAGTTATTGAATACCATATGGTGCTGCTAAGAAATTAGTTCAGCTAACTCATGGAAAGATTTTTTTTTTTTTTTAAAAAGGACTTTTGTCTTTTGCCAAAATAAATTTATCAGGGTAAGACAAACTAGCATTTAATACCTATATTAAATGTGCATTTCATGGCCGTTATCAGTGTTGGTAGGTGTTTTACCATTAACCTTCCATGGATTAACTCCTTCCTTCTCAAGGCATACAACTAACCAGTGTGTGGTAGTGAAGGAGGGAGTGGAAGCAAGACCTGACCATTGAGAAGGCTTCTTTCATTACAGGGAATGGGATTAGAGTGCATTAGTACTTGCAGACTGCATTAAAAGATTCCTGAAGGGATGAGGTGTGCAGCTTAGTGGTAGTGTGGGTGCTCAGCATGTGCAAGATCCTGGGTTCAATCCCCAGTGTGCACACATGTTAGGGGAATAAAAGGTTGTTAAGTCCAAGATATAAAAACTAAGGTTGCTGCAGACAGGTTTAAGGAAATAAAGGATAGGCAAAGCTTTGCAAAGTTTTGATGGGCATTTGGAACATGAATCTATGCCACATTTTCGCGTTTGGTTAACTGTTCTTTTTTTTTCTTTTCTTTTTTTTGGTACTGGAGATTGAACTCAGGGGCACTCAACCACTGAGCCACATCCCCAGCCCTATTTTGTGTTTTATGTAGAGACAGGGTCTCACTGAGTTGCTTAGCACCTTGCCGTTGCGGAGGTTGGCTTTGAACTTGTGATTCTCCTGTTTTAGCCTCCCAAAGTGCTGGCATTACAGGTGTGCGCCACTGCACCCAGCTTGGTTAACTGTTCTGAGGCTCCAGTTTCTCTTGGCTTTGCCCCCTTCCTTCCCCTTTAGTAATATTAACAATTTATTCCTTTCTGGCAAAATATTAAGCATCTTTTTTGAGTGTTTACATACCTGCCTCCATTTTGAATATTTTCTACAGGAGACTTACCACTAAACCTCCAGGATTAAACCTCTGTCTCCCTGACAGGAGATAGTCAATTGCAGATTTTTTTTGCCTTAGAAAACCCCTTCCAGGTCTTTCTCTGAGTACCTTCTCCAAATCTTGCAGAATCTTTAGGTCTCAAAAGAGAATTTACTGGAATTATGGGAAACTAGAGCCCTGTACAGCCAACCCCCATGACCTCCAACAACCCCACTCTCAAATGCACTGTGATGTATTTCCTGTGAACGGTTCATTTCATGACCCCACAGAAGAGTCAAAGAGCTGCCAGCTCTGCTACACTTCAGGGCAAACTCCAATAAAAAGAAAAGAAAGACAAAAACCCACTGCACTCATATTCTGGCTTGTCTACAAAGCTGCCTTTAAATTTTCTGGTTTCTTTGTCAAGACAGTTCAAAAGGAGCAAAGGGACTTAACAAGATGCACTGGGGTCAAGCGGATCACAGAGCCATTTGTCCCCGTCTCTGCCTGAGAGGAAGGTGTGAGGCCAGAGCTGGGCAAACACCTCTTTATGCCACCCATCTTTTCTCTCGCAAGTGTTCTGGTGAGGGTGGTGGTGGTGCTATTTTGAATTCTGTATTGGGAAGGGTATCATCAGGTGTCACTAGGAGACAAAAGAAAAACCCTACACACAATATAAACAAATGCCCAACAATCAAGAAACTCCAAACTCCTGCCTGTCAGCAGTAGACATGTGCCCTGCCTCTTTCTGTTTCCTTTCTAGACAAAACTGGAAAAACCTGGTAAAACTCAAAGAAAAACAGGCCCACGCAAAACCTCAAATGCAAAAACATTTTGTTCAAAACCTCAAATGCAGAAACACTTTGTTATTCTTCCTTGCTTTGTTCCCTTCCCTCCTGCCCTGGGGAGTATGTCTTTCTTTTTTCATTTTGTATCAAACAATAGGCTGGCCTCCTTTGGTCAGTCCCCCAGGCTTGGACCCAGTCACTTCCCTGCTCCATGATTCCAAGGGCAAATCTGGGGTCCTGGACAGTATTTGCAGCAAAATGAACTCTCCAGCCAAGGAAGGGCTGGTAGAGGCTCTGCAATTACGCCCTCCTGCCAAATTACACTCAGATACGTGCAAAGATGCCACACGCGTGAAAGAGAACACCATTTGACACAATTCCTGAGTTTGAAACAAATTAAATTGCTCTGATGTCCTGGTATGGCTTAAATTACTAAGGAGCTCATGGGGGTGGGGGTGGGGTGACACAGTCCTCATGCTGTTTTTCACCATCAGATTGTATAGAACATTTCCCGATTATGGGCCATAATGAACAAATTACACAAATTCTATATCATTACCACAGACTTTCTTTCTTATGAAGAATTTTCATTCATTAATCTGTGAATACATAAGGCCTGACATGATAATGGTCCCGACTAATCACCTCATGTCAGCCCAGTGAGCCACACTGACCGCTGGCTTCCTTGAATGTGCCATGCTCTCCCTCCCCAACTCCACCCACCCCTACGCTGCCTGCTCACATGTCTGTAATTCTTCACGTTTAAGTTTAGACATCCCTTGTGCTAGGATAAGCTCCTCTCTTGAATCACTCATAAGGTGACTCGCTGAGCTTCTGTAACCCCCTCTAGACTTCAAACTCCAAGAGGGCGGAGATGAAGTCTGTTTATTTCACAGATTCTTTCCCTAGTGTCTAGCAGGCCTTGGCTCATAAAACCGGTCCTTAGCATTATTTCCCAAGTGAATAAATCCGAATGAGAGTTATTTGACAAAGAAGAAAAACTCAACCCCTATGTTCTGTCTCAAGAGCTCAAAAATTATCCATACTTTTCCTAATCGTTAGCCTGAGGGTGTCTCTCTTACCAATGAACTGGCCTTTAGCTTTTCCTTTTACTCATTCATCTCTCCAGTACAGGATTCTTTGTCAGGTTTTGGTTTGCTATCTTCCCAGGAAGGCAAACTGAAGAATATTTTTTAATTTCTGTCCTGTTTGTTCAGAGGAAAGGCCTGCAAACTCACCTCTGTAGGCAACAGTTCTCTCTGACCCCAGGAGCCTGCTCTGGCCTGGCACGCATGCTGCCCATAGGTAACCATTCCTTGGCAGGCAGATTTGTTGCCATGGAGAGAGACGGGCTGGCAGGCAAGACTAGGCCAGCTTAGAAAAATTTTTAAAAGTGTCAAGCATCTTTTAACTCATAACTGGCACCTGGCTTTACAAAGCTTTATAAAAATAATCATAGTAGAGAAAGTTGACATGAGATTGTGGCTAGCAAGTAGGACATATAACAGATTAAAAAGTTGGAGGGAGAAAAACATATTCAAATTCAAATAAAAGTATCTTTAATTAAAAGAAACATTAATTCCTCTGCAATAATTATTTGGTAATTATACCAAATAATTCTGGGAGGAGAGAGATGGTTTAGTTTCACATTTCTCCTGATTTTTTTTTTTTGCGTGAAATATATGACACTTATAATAAAAAAAAAAACACTTCTAAGCCAGGCATGGTGGCGCATGCCTATAATCCCAGCAGCTTGGGAGGCTGAGGCAGGAGGACCCCAAGTTCAAAGCCAGCCTCAGCAAAGGCAAGGCACTAAGCAACTCAGTAAGACCCTATCTATAAATAAAATACAAAATAGGGCTGGGGACGTGGCTTAGTGGTTGAGTGCCCCTGAGTTTAATCCCTGGTACCCAAACCAAAAAACAAAACCACTTCTGTTAGTGCTACTATAGATCAGGCACTTCGCTTTATGTCTATGAGATAGGCACTGTTGGAGCCCCACTTCACACTAGAGGAACAAGAGGCACAGAGGAGTTAAGAAATTTTCCTAGCTGGGCACAGTGGCGCAAGTCTGTAATCCCAGCACTTAGGGAGGCTGAGACAGGAGAATTGCGAGTTCAAAGCCAGCCTCAGCAACCGCGAGGCTTGCTAAGCAACTCAGTGAGACCCTGTCTCTACATAAAACACAAAATAGGGCTGGGGATGTGGCTCAGTGGTCGAGTTCCCCTGAGTTCAATCCCCGGTACCAAAAAAAAAAAGCAATTTTCCCAAGGTCACCAAGGCTAGAAGAGCCAAAATCTGAACTCAGGAAGTCCAAAGGCAAATTCCACGCTCTAAACCATTGGACTACACTGCCTTTCATATTTTACATACATATGAAGGTACATAACATTTGTAGTTTAAAAATAACAGGAACTATGTACCTGCCATCTAGCTAAAGGAACAGAACATTACTGGCAAATATCTTAGAAGTCCAGTGGGCCCTACTCAAGCACATATCCCCCATGTCCTTACCTCTCCTTCCAAGTTAATCAGTATCCTAAGTTCTGGGTTAATTCTCCCATCCAAGTAGTAAGCAGGCCTGATCTTGCTCAGTTTCTGAGATTGGATGAAAATGTGTGCACTCAGGATGGTACGGCTATAATTTGGGTTAATTGAATTTTGTTATAGTTTTAATATCTATATCCCTAGGTGATATATCAGTAGTTTTTGCTTCATGTAAATGGAATTATATTCTCATCATCTATGTTTTGTTTATTCAACATCACATGTTTGAGATTCTTCCCTGTTAAGGAGTATACCTTTGGTTTATTCCTATTTGGGGATGTATAGTATTCTGTTTTTATTTTATCTATCCTATGACTGGATGTGCAAATTACTCCTGGATTTTCTAATTAAAAATGATTCTCTGGGTATCTTTTTGCATGACTGATGTAATAGTTGCTCCAGGGAAGTGGGTTCTCAAATTTTAGCAGCATAAGGATCAGCTGGGTGGGTGGTCAACACAAAAATTGTTGGTCTTACCAGCAGAATTTTGATTTGGTTGTTGTGGAGCAAGGCTTGAAAGTTTGCCTTTTTAATTAGTTCTCAGATGTTGCTGATGCCGTGTGGCCCAAGGACTCTACCTTCAGAATCACTACTGCAGGAACAGACCCAGGGGTGCACACTCCTTCACCAGGTATGCCAAGGTAAATGACTTTTTTTTTTTTTTTTGGTACTGGAGATTGAACTCAGGGGCACTCAACCACTGAGCCACATCCCCAGCCCTATTTTGTGTTTTATGTAGAGACAGGGTCTCACTGAGTTGCTTAGTGCCTTGCCATTGCTGAGGCTGGCTTTGAACTCTCGATTCTTCTGTCTCAGCCTTTCTAAGTGCTGGGATTACAGGCTTGCGCCACCGTGCCTGGCTGGTAAATGACTTCTTTAGAGCTATTTCTAAAAGCTCATGTGCTTACTGACAGTTGTTCCACATCCTTGTTAACTCTTCCAATCAGATGATTAGACATTTCAAATGTTGTCAATCTGGTGAGAAAACACATCTCAGTGTGTGTTTTTATATTTTTCTGATTACTAAGGTCAAGCATTTTTCCATAGATTCATTTACCACTGCTTCTCTTCTGTGCAATGACTAGCTGGTTCCTGCTCATTTTTCTGTTCGTTTTGTGTGTGTGAGTGTGTGTGTGTGTGTTCTCTTTATTGCTCTATGAGAGTTTTTTTATATAGAATGGATAACAGTCCCTCTTCACTTAGCTATATAAGTTGCAAATATTTTCTCCCAGTTCATTGTCATTTTACTCTCTTTATCTTTTGAAGAACTAAAGTTTGTAATTTTGATACAGTCAAACTTATCAATCTTCTTAAAACAACTGTGCTTTCTATGCTTTGTTTAAGAAACTCTTCCCTATTCCAAGGACCTAAGATAATCTCCTATGCTATTTTCTAAAAATTGTATTTATTTTGGCCTTTCACATTCAAGTCTTACTTTACCTGGATTTGAGTTTGGTTTATTTTATGAGATAAGAATCAATTTTTATTATTTCAACTGTCTTAATGACTTTGGTTTTATCTTAGTATCTAGTAGGGCAAGAACTACCCAGCCCTGCAGAAATGTTACAAACATGCTTGGCGTCTTGTCCTTGCACACAGTATTTAGAATCAGCTTAAGTTCCATGAAAATGCCATGATGTTTTGGTTATAACTGCACGGATTCTATAGTTTAGTTTAAAATAAAGTTATCTTTATAATGTTCTTATTAAAGAATATGTATATGTTCATAATTGCCTCTTCTATTTTAATTGCTGCTGCATCTGAGTTATTACTCTTTTGTATTCTTAATACCGTTTGTCCTCCCACTTTTGATTAATCTTTCAGAAAATTTATCTACTTTATTAAATTTTATTGCTTTTTAATTGCTTTCTTGGTATTGTGATAAAACATACACAAAATAAAATTTACCATATTGACCATTTTAAAGTTTATATTTTAAGTGCACATTTCAGTGGCATTAAGTACACTTGTCATTGTGCAACCATTACCACCCTCTGTCTCCAGTGTTCTTTCATCTTTTCTAGCTGAAACTTATTAGCCATCAGGCCCCAACTCCCCATTCTTCCCTCTACAACCACTGGCAAGCACCATCTCTATTTTCTACCCCTACCGATTTGATCACTCTAGGTCAAATTGATGTAAGTGGAATCATACAATACTGGTCCTCACTTCACTTATGTGAGTGTGAAGTGGCATCTCACTGTGGTTTTGACTTGTATTTCCCTAATATGTTGTTTTAAAGGATGAAATTTTGGCTTTACAATTTATTTTTATTATACATTTATTCTCTCACTTATCTTTTTTTCCTTCCATTACTTTCCCTGAGTTTATTCTGATGTTTTCACTTCATACATTAGATGCTGTTATTGAATTAAGGACCACAGACTTAAAATTTTAAATTAACACAGATGTTTACCCATGGCCTGCACACAGGAAAAGTACACATGGTCTATAGGTAGAAAGCTCGATCCTTTGGCTCTGTGGAGCCTTGAAGTTATAAGAATTCCTTTGTACGTGTTTATGTGGAGAATATAGGCACAACTCATCAAATAACAAAAGTCAGCCCTCAAAGTCTTACTCCAAGAAGCAAGTTTCTCTTTGGTTAAGGGCCTCTTTCTGTGGTAAGGGACTCCATGACACAAGGGGAGCTTTGGATAAAGTTACCTCAGGATCTGGAGAGAATGGAGTCACTTATGGCAGGTCAGGGATGAGTAGTCTTCATCTGTGTTTAGCTCATTAAATTAGAAAAAAAGAAGTTTCAAAATTCGATCTTTAAGGGGCTGGGGTTGTGGCTCAATGGTAGAGCACTCACCTAGCATGGGTGAGGCACTGGGTTCAATCCTCAGCACCACATAAAAAAAATAAAAAATAAAGTGTTTGCTTACAACTAAAAAAATAAAAAAAATTCAATCTTTAAAAATTGTTGCTATGTAGTATTATTATTCAGGCTCAGGTAATTTCTAATTTTCAGTATAATGTCCTTTCTTGATTGATCAGTTGTTCAGAAGCTTGGCTTTTTTTCCACGTGGGCTTCTCCTCTTCTACTAGTTTGGAAGTTGGATGTTCTAGTATTTTAGTAATTTCCTTAGCTATTTAAACTTGTTTTCTTAAAATGTAAAGTTAAATATCTTTCACCTCATCTCAAATAGAAGAACCACAGCATCCTGAAGCTGATTATTAGTTCTCTTTGCTAATTTATATACTATTTTGTTCAGTTATTTAGTGCTCTCATTTTAACCCCACACATCAGACATTCTTATTATTTTATAGTCAATATATATTTAAACACATCCATACATTTACTGATTTTTTAGCTTAATAATTGATCTCAGATCTTCCACCTTGGATAATTTCCTTTTCTTATGTGAGTACATCCTTTAGAATTTTCTTCAGAGGAGACTGGTTGGCAGTAAAATTTCTCAGTTTTTGTGTGACCTGAGAATTTTGTTACTTCATCCTCTTTATTGATAGTTTTACTACATATGAAAAACTTTCAGGATGACATTTTTTTTTCTTAGCCAATTGAAGATATAATTCCATTGTCTTTTAGCTCCTATTGTTGCTTTTGAAAGGCTAGCTGTCAGTCTAAATGATATTTCTATGTATCTGTTTTTTCTTTCCAGCTGTTTTGAATCTCTTAAGTGAAGTCAAGTTTTTCAGTTTCACTAAGAAGTATCTATTTATAATTTTCTTTTTTAAATTTCTTCTGAGATTTATTGGGCTTTTTGAATCTTAGGTTTAACACCAGGAACTTGTCCTTCATATCTTCTATAGTATTTCCTTTTGGAAATTCATTTAGAGCATCTATGCCATCCTCCTAGTCTCTTAGTCTCACTTTACATTTTCTCTTCTCTTTGTCCCTCTGAACCATATTCTAGGTTATTATTCAGATGCATTTTCTAGTTCACCAACATTCTCTTTAACTGTCTTTAATCCGTTTAATTCACTGAATTATTAATTCCATTTTTATATTTTCATCTCTAGAAGTTTCATTTCCTTATTTTAAAAATATGCTTTGTTGTTTCACAGTTTCTTATCCTTGTTCACATTCTTGATGCCTTTTAAAAGATTTCTGAATCATGTTAAAATATATATATTTTTTTATAAATCCAGTAAGGAAATATTTACAGGTCCAACCCTATGTTTCTGTTGTTTTTATTGGCTTTTACTCATGGTGACTTGTTTCTTTGTATTCCGTTAAAGCTGCCTTTCTCCAGAGGTGAGTTTTGTTTATTTGTGAGAGTCTTCTATGGTTAAGATATTAATACTACCACTATACTACAAAGAAAAATCTACTTTAATCTTTCTCTCCTATCTCAATATTTCTTAAAACAAAACAAAAACCAACCAACCCAATAACAAAAACAAACAATTCTCCAATGGAGGAAAATCAATTCTAGGAAGGCTATGTCACCACCCATATCAGCAGGATCTAACACTGGAAGATTTCAAGTAAGAATGTGAGAAAGATATGCTGCTAAAATATCTAACAAATTAAATTCTTTGCCACTTGTATCTTTTTTTTTTTTTTTTGGTACTGGAGATTAAACTCAGGGGCACTCAACCACAGATCCACATCCCCAGCCCTATTTTGTGTTTTATGTAGAGACAGGGTCTCACTGAGTTGCTTAGTGTCTCAGTGTTGCTGAGGCTGGCTTTAAACTCACAATTCTCCTGTTTCAGCCTCCGTAAGTACTGGGATTATAGGCTTGCGCCACCGCGCCCAGCTGCCACTTGTATCTTGGTTCAATTTAAAGAGCACTTTCACTTGGCCAAGAAAGTAATTCTGTAAGTATGGAGTCCTCCTGAAGTTCAGTTGCTGAACCATCCACATCAGCCTCTATTATAAATCATGCATGATGAAACTGCATGAGTGCCGTTTGTTTCAGTCACGTCATGCAAGACTGCTTAAGGAACAACCCCATGGTCATAGAAATGCACAAACCTGTGAGGGTCATCCGGATCACAGTTAGGAAGAAACTGAGTGATTGCTTCTGCCACTTCTTCATTTGATAAAACATCCCAGAGTCCATCGGTGGCCAAGATCAGCACATCATCTGCTCCATGCTCATATTTGGAGAGATCATAGACCCTTACCTGAAAAGAACAGGAACAGCACCACTTGAGAAACTGGGAGCATGCCATTTTTGGTTCCTCACAATTGTCTTCAGATTCCTCTTCCCTTTTCCTACCTCACCTAGTGGTTTCCAGGTATACATTGTGAGCTACTTAACTGTACAGCAAGTTTTGTGGCCAAGGGTATACTCCTTTGAAGATTTGCTGTACAAACATATAGGCCCAATACGCAACTGTGAAAGAGCCTAAGAGGTGGGCTTAATAATTAGATTAGAATAATTAGTTGAAAACGTAATGCCTGAGGTCTAGCTGGAATGATGACCAAGTGGACATGGTGTGAGCCAGAAGATCAGTAAGGATCTTGCTTGCTGCTCTTCCTTTGCATATTCACTTAGCAAACATGTATTAAGGGCCCACCCTGTGCCAGGCACCATCAATACAAAAGATTTTCCTGCTTCAGAAAAGTTCTCAGTATGTGGGGGAAATGAAGCCAGTTTGCGATCTTTAGTAAGTGCTCTAAAATGATTCATTTAGAACTAGAGATATGCTTCATCTAATACACTCATTCAAAATCCCTGCCTTATTTGTTTTGAGGTACAAGGGACCAGAATCTTCCATGGTAGAATGGGGCTCACTACATTCAGGTTTGATGAATTCCAATCTATGCTAAACAACAAAGGAATCTGCTCAGTCCGAATTTTCAAAGTGTGCCTTTGTCCGGACAAACTTTAAGTCTTTCCTTACCTCCAGCACCTTGAGTGACTTGGATATTTCAACATTTACCTAAGCTCTTCAAAAATAGAGCAGCCCTGGCAAAACTAAAAAGAATAAAAATCAAGCCTTATTTGAGGTAGATGACAACTCTATGTTCACTCTATGTGGGCAGGGTTGGGGATGTGTAGGGAGGAGTGGGGGGGAGAGGGTTTGGGGCTTTTTGCTATTCTTGCCTAATTTGGCAGAATCAGCCCCTGCCTACACCACTTCATCAACTGATGACTAAAGAAGTCAATTTAAGCTAGGCGCGGTGGTGCACGCCTGTAATCTCAGCAACTTGGAAGGCTGAAGCAGGAGGATCCCAAGTTTCAGGCCAGCCTCAGCAACTTGGTGAGACCTTGTCTCCAAAAATAAAAAGGGCTGGGGACGTAGCTCAGTAGTAAAATGCCCCTGACTTCAATCCCAGTACAAAAAAAAAGGTCAATTTAATCAATCTCCTTCACCTTCCCCACTCCTCTGCCATATTTTCTAAAAGTGAGACTGAATAAAAGCTATAGTTTGGGGCAGGAGGGAGAAGACAGAGGACAGAGCCTAAGTAACTTCCCATGTGTCCCATCACACAGTCAGTGTTTTGTCATTTCATATCTAGAGACAAAAGAATTCTAAGAAGCTTACCAGCTGTTCAAATCCAAGTCTTTGACAGTCAAGCCTCCTATGTTTTTGTTAGGTTTGCCTGGGCCAGTGATACCCTGTGGGGGCTGGTCCTTGGGTTAGCAGTCTATCCCCCACTGCAGAAAACAACAAAATGCCTACCTCTGAACTTTGGTAAATGAGCTCAAATGAAAGCAGTCACCAGGTGCCAGGCCTCAGTGGCCTCCAGATTAGATGGTAACAATTAGCTAATAGCCCAGAATATCAACCACACTCAGGGGAAGTGCACTCAGGGGCATATTGTACTGGCTTCTAATATCATCTCCTCAAAAGGCATGCTCACTTAAGGTTACAGCAACTCTTGCAGACTAGAAAGTCCCAAATGCCAGAATTTTATCCTCTAATTTTCACCCATTTTGCTTTATCTGTGTGGTTGCCCACAGTGTGAGAGCAGGGCTTCTCAAATGTTAATGCACACAGCAATGACTGGGGATCTTGTTAACATGCAGATTCTACTTCAGTTCTGGGCTGGGGCTTGAGTCTGTTGTTCTCCCAGGTGATACCAAGAGTATAGGTCCATGGACCACACTGCGAGGATCCTACAAGGTCATGGAGAATCTCTCTGGGCCAGGTTTGTAAACAAGGAAATCCAGGGCCCTACAAGCTCTGTAATGCTATACACACTGTTCCCTAGAGTTGAAAGGACAGCAAATGTCACTGTATTGTCACTTCCAGTATGCAACAGCTTTGCATACTAGACACTGCTAGCTTCATATTGTAGTACATGTATAACAAATGTCTGTGATAATTTGAGCTTCAATGAAAGGAACACATAAAATAATGGGAGTGAGGAGATGAGGATGTCAGAAGGCCCAGTCTTATACTTGCAGTTAAGCGGAAGATTCCATTTAACTTCCAGCTCCTTCTAATAGAGATGTTTCCAGATCTGAAGTATTCACTGGATTTCAGGACCTGTCCAGTGAATAGGGTTCCAAAACCTCTTTGAAATGCTTCCTAGTGACTCAACAAATATGACAGTTCAAGTTGTTCAAGCCAAAATTGTCCTGCCTAGCACTTCCTCATCTCCTCACACTCATTATTTTATGTGTTCTTTTCATTGGAGCTCAAATTATCACAGACATTTGTTACACATATACTACAATATGAAGCTAGCAGTGTCTAGTATGCAGTTATTGCATACTGGAAGTGACAGTACAGTGACATTTGCTGTCCTTTCAACTCTAGGGAAAAGTGTGTATGGCCTTAGAGAGCTTGTAGGGCCCTTGATTTCCTTGTTTACAAAAGAACAGTGTGAGTTCGTACATGCAAACATGCTAGAAAATGCTACTCTTCAATTCCATCAATAAATGGAATCCTTCCCTACTTCTATTCACATTTTCACTCACAGCTCACTAATGCAGTTTCATTAGCTAACATGAAAGTCCCTTGCAATACTATTCTCCACGTAATTTTTATGTCAATAATAAAAAGCTAGTAGCAATCCTATTCCCTGAGGCACCCCTCAATTAACATCCTTTTAGGTTTTTACTGCTACCCTTTGTTTCCTGCCCTTTAGCCAATTTCCAAAGGACTTTGCCAACTTTCCACTTACAACTCGCGCCTTATACATCAACCCATGATGCAGAATATTTTGTGAAAATGCTTTCAGAAAAATTGGACTTCCACGCAAGTCACCCCACTGCATGCTCATCCTCCCCAGAAGCGAGGGCTTCAAAGGATTCCAGAGGGCTCTGGAGCTCTGACCTTCCCTCCCTGCAGCTATTGTTGGCTTTCCTCAATTGAACTACACTCATCTCCCCAAAGTTCCCCTGCTCAATTTCTGAAATAGCTTCCCAATGTTCCTGGAAGCCCCACATAACTAATGGGTTCTGAAGAGAGTCTTAGCAGTCCCAGAGGGGAGAGGTGCATACAGAACTACCTTTGTCTGAAGCGGGCTGGAGAATATGGTCGGCACTTCCAATTGGTTCCTTCCCTGGTTCCCATCAGCCAAGCAAGGGAGGCAAAGACCAGAGAACTCCCTGGGGATCTTGTGGCTCCTCAGAGCAACACAAAGATATTCCTTGACTTATGATGGGGCTATGCCCTGAAAAACCCATCATTAAATTGAAAACATTGTAAGTTGCATCTAATACACCTAAACTACTGAACATCATAGCTTAGAAACACAGTGTAGTGTAGAGTACTGGCAACTGCCCTGAATGACTGCATGCTGTGGCTTGATGCTGTGACCCAGCGTTGCACGGCAGTATCACACTGCATATTGCTAACTTGGGAAAAGATCAAAATGCAAAATGTGGTTTCCACTGAAAGTGTATTGCTTTTGTACCATTTTTTGATATATAAAATGGAAAAAATTGTATGATGAGGACCATGTGTAATCTGAACAGCTGAGATGGGGTCTGTTTGACTCTTTTACCTTCATTACTTGTCTAGAGAGCATTTGCTATGTGCCAAGCATTGGGAAAATAGTGAACAAAAGTGACAAAGTCCTCAAAGTTCTAACCCTAGTAGACAAGATGACAAATTCCAATAGTAGAGAATGACAGGTGCTCTGAAGAACAATGAGGCGGTATAAGGAGAGCAACAGAGTCAGTTCAGAAGATGTGGTCATGGGGGCCCCTCAGCGATGCCACCATTTTGAACAAGTGAGGTGATTTCCGATGGGTCCCTTCTTGCTACTCCCCTGGATTAAGAGTATGTGGATACAGTGTGAAGCTACTGGTGAACTAGTGGGGCTGAAGGGAATGGCTACTATCCTCTGTTGTGACAGAAATCCTAGGGAAGACCAAAGAACAGCATTGTTCTTTCCCCAGTCTTCTGCAGGCACAGTACTTAAAGTCCACTAAGGCAATGTTTACCTATATGTATACATCTGGGTTCTTCTGGCTGTCTCTTCTCCAAGATTAGTTATTTTGAAATTTTCATGTGTTTCAGAATCACACAGGGTGCTATTTAACCAATTCAGGGGCTCCACCTTTACAAATTCTGATCATGCAGATCTGGGCTGGTGCCCAGGTATTAATATAAACAAGAACCCGAAACAATTCCTAAGAAAGTGGTGGAGCTATCTCATCTTGACAATCACTATAATAAGCAATTAACTTCTCTAAGGGCATGGTCTGCCTCATCCTATTTGTTTCTGTGCCCAGAACAGAGCCTAAAGCTTGGTAACAACTCAGTAATCAAAAGAAGCATTTCTCTCATGGGACACTTAACCCTGTCCAGTAAATAATGAACACCAAGGGAGTTGGTCATCTTATTTTCCACCCTAGATTCAACTTCTAGAAACCAGAGATTCCATTTTGCATTTCCCTCTGGGTCTAGAAGTATTTTTTGTAGTGTTAGCCACAATAGATATTCAGGAAATACTTGCTGAGACAAAGAATAAATAAGAAGAAAAAAGTTCAACCACAAGACTCATTCGGAAAATCATGGTGATCCAATAGTCTTTGCTGGATAACTCTTATACTCCCCAAGAGTCATCAAAAAGTACTGTGCTGATATTTAACAGGAGTACCACTTTCCTTTTCCTCCTCTTTCCTCAGTAGCTCTACCAACCAACAAAGAAAAAAAAGTCAGTGTCAAGGAGCAGAATGAGTCTGGGGGCACACAAGACCCTTAGCTAATGTGTCCTGAATGAGAAAGTACAGCTTTCTCACTGGGCTCTTGGCTTCCTAGTACTTAGAGATGTCCTAATGTCATCACTGGCTCCTATTTTAACAGAAGCTGATGACAAGCTACTCTTTAATCCAGTCCCTCCACTTAGCGCTCAGCAGCAGGCTGCTATTTCAGCGTTTGTCTGATATGCACCCCTGTCTTTGTCCTATTACTGATGATATTTTGGTGGCATATTAAGAGAGCTCATAGGACTGTAAGCTGACGCTGGTGTCTTGAAGCTACGTTTAAAAAAAGAATCCATCAATTCTTCGATTTGCCAAACCTCTGCTGCTTCTCTGGGATGTCCTTGCAGCTTTTACATCTTTATCAGCTCAGCAAATTCTTCAAGCCTATTTTCCCTTTTAAGCATTCCATGTAGGATGCAGAGTTCCTGGAGTACAAGCTTGGCTTTGTGGAGGAGAAAGAGCAAGAAAAGACTTTGCTTCAGGTCTCTGTGTCTGACCAGCTTTGTGACTTCAGACAAGCCACTTATTTTCTTTAGCTCTCAATTTTCTCATCTTAGAAATCATTTTTTAAAAATTGGAAAAAAAACCCATGAAAAATGAATAATGTAACACCTGCTCTATCTTACTCACAAAGCTATTATGAAGGCCAAATAATCACACAGAAGGCAATTGCAAATCCTAACGCATTACATGTTATTCTTTATGATCTCATAGCAATAACTCTGAGTATAGCTAGTTGATGGAAAGAAAGGAATAAGACTGGGCTCGGGCAACATGAGGTTCAATTCCAAAAATCTCATTTAGTATAGCAGTGCTTAGGGCTCTCAACAGTGTACTTGGCAGAAAACCCAAGGGTGGTTTACAAGGTAAAGGCTGCCAGTAGGTGGTAGGAATTACAGAATATAAAGTCTTGTCCCCTCTACTCCAAATGGACAACCAAAACCTCAACACATAGAATTTCAAATATAGCACTTATACCAGAAGATAAAACTCTAACATATTTCTTCATGGTTTGATAAACTAGGTAGACTGTTTCAGGATTCTGGCAGGCCACCAAGGTTGGACCCAAATTCTCTGTAGTGATTCTATGTATATTACATGAGGTCATGAAACTAACACTAAATCTGGTAGCAGAATTCAGTTTGAGACCCACCGCTGTCTCTTAGTAGTCAGGTAAAATAACTTTGTTCATTCACAATTTCAAAGCTTAGGGACCACCTGCTAGGTAGACTGAATGATAGGGGTACCAATTTCTCAGAAGGAGATTGCCAGGGTGAGGAGTTGGACATCATATGCCTTCCTTGGGGAGGGAACTGTACTCTGGAGATGTGATACAGATGCATGTCTAGCTTGCCTAGTTTGGTTTAGTTACAGAACTGGATTTCTGCTGGGCAGTGGTGAGGGTGATGCTTGACTTCCCAAATCTCCTTTTGTGAAATGAAAGGTTAGGACTAGGTGGCCACTGGGCAAGCTTATGGCTCTAACATTCTCCGACTCTGTCATCATAGGATGAGTTAGACCTTGGTGTGACTGGCCTCATGACTTCAGAGCATTGGCTGCAAATGAATCAAGTAGCATTGAAGTATTACAAATATGCTGGCTGCTCATACTACCCAGAAGGAGTTGGTTGTTTTGGCTGTGGGTATAATTTTATACTAGAAATATACCACAGATTTCTTGAGGGTTTTTTCTTTTTCTTTTTCTTTTTGAAGTCTATAGACAAAATAAACATTTGACTTTGGAGGGTGGGTACAATCTAATAGTTTGAAAAGTTTCTAAATAAGCTAAAATATTAGGCAGTGGAGAAGACAGCCTGAAGTTGTACCAGATGCCTGGCTGCTCTAACACAAGGCTTCCATTTTCTCCACACGAGGCCTGGTAATTCATGACTTCATAAGGTGAGCTATAGGATGGAACCAGGCTTACCTGTTGAGATATAAGCCTTCCAGGCTTGCTCACCTCCAAGTGAAAGGCTCATTGAACACTTTAGTCAACAAGCAGGCTTAAATCTAGCTCAATAATCATTTGAGGAACAAGCCCATTGGAACGAGTTCACTGAAATGCTCATTTATGGTGATAAGGGTCAGAAGAAATCCCAGCCTGTGAGTGCAAGGATCTGGGTGCAGTATAGATGGGTTGAATTGTCACAGTCTATTCAGGAGGCAGGAGAGGCACAGTATGACCACAGAGCCCCTTGTCTGTAACGCTTATGACTTGTGATAGTTAAGAGTGTCTGTCCCTTTTTGAATCTCTAAATGTCCTAGCTGAAGCCAGGCATGCTGGTGCATGTCTGTAATTCTAGAGACTCAGGAGCCTGAGGCAGGAGGATTACAAGTTTAAGGCCAGCTCTGGCAATTTCACAAGGGCCTAAGCAACTTAGTGAGACACTGTTTCAAAATAAAAAAAGGACTGAGGATATGGCTAAGTGGTAAAGCACCCCTGGGGTCAATCTCCAGTATTTCCGCCCCCCCTAAAAAAAAAAATCATAGTTGAGGGAATAGGTACTATGGTCACCTGTGTTATAACTACTATTCTTGATTCCCCCTGGCTACTGCTTCTGGTTACTTGGACTGGAAGAATCACCTCTGTTACTACTTCACAAGGCTCTTTTCACCATGGTGGGTTTTCAGAGACTTCAGGTGAGCAACCTGCTATGCATGTTGCCTGAGAAGAGGAGGTATCACCACATTGGTAAACTGTGGCATACTTGCCGTGCAGCGAGGTTGATTCTACTGATTGCAGTTATTCTGGCAGCAAGAAGCCCAGGTCACAGCAGACTTGTGTTGGAGCAGAGATGGGTGGTTTGTCTCCCTAGCTTGCAGCCTGGCCACATGTGTTGTAGGAATAAATCACAGTCCAGGACTACAGTAAAGATAGCTCTCGAGCTCCTTTTAGGATTATGAAACAGTTCCTGAAGCCAGCACAGAATGGCATAGGACAGCATTTCTCAGGGTAGTCTTTGGGTCACCGGCTTTAGAATTATCAAAAAATGTGGAAATTCCCAGGGCCTACCCTAGACCTAGTGATTCAGATTTTCAGGAAGTGCATTCCAGCGATTTGCATTTTTAAAACCAATTTCTCTAACTATTCTTACATGCATTAATGCAATAATTAATGCAGAAAAGATACTGCATATTTTAATGAAATTTCCCAATGAAATTATTAGTTTTTGGTAATGGGTCAGAGGCTAACAATCTCTAATGACAGCAAATGTTTGACACAAACTTACAGGTTGGCTCTCACTGTGAGGCCATAAATTTTATGAGTTGCTAAGTTTTTTTCTTTTTTTCTTTTTGAGTGTGTGTCAAGAGTAAATAAACATCAAATTTTGGTTTTATTCAAATAGCTGGTTGGCAAATCTCAAGTCATTGGCTAGACAACCCATGTAAATGACACACAGATATGTACCAGTGATTTTTTACTGTTGGGCTTGAGTGTTAGAGAAAGAAACCAGCAGGCCAAATCATGAAGTTTCTTGTAGGTAAGGTTAGAGTGTACCAGAATCAAAGAAAGTAGTTTGTGCATACTCTTAACATGTGATCAACACCCGACGTTCAAGTGATGGTGGTGGTGGGAGGGGGGACACTTGGCCCCCAAGGTCACATCACCCCAACTGAGGACCCAGAGTATGAGATATTACAGATATACAGGACTAAAGAGGAAATAAAGAAAACTGTTAAATTTGACTATTTTAGGATATCAAGGTGTCCTTAGAACTCCTAATTTTTCATTTGTACAAGGGGATCTATTCTTTGTGATGTCTGAAGTTCATATAATTCTGGGGATTGGACTCTCTTTAAGAAAAATAGTACAAAAGTAATTATGAATACAAACATGTTAGTTTATATACTAACATGAATATTTATTATGAGTGAGAAAATAAATTGCTGGAAACTTGGATTCTAATCCTCCATTCCTCAGACAAATGTTTAGAAAAATGTTTTCTGATTGCGACTTTGCTTCTCCTCTCCATCTAGAACATTCTACATTTTCCAGCAATAAGCAGAACTCATAGGAAGGACCTGATCTGAGCAACAGTCTCCAATACTTAAATTTAATTTGCATCTTTGTAAATCTGCTTTACATATCAAACTAGATTTCCTTTCTTAATTATCTAAACAGTTAACTTACTGATTTATACTAGTTTATACTGGAAAGATAGACGATTATTACTTTAATTCTCAAGACTTCAGAGCAGAGAGGGCACTTCAGAGCAGGAAGGCTGTCACAGGAAGTCTCCCAGAAAACTGTCATCAGTTCCTTCCCTCCTTTGTACAAGCATGGTGCTCCTCACATCAAGAAGGGACTTTCACTTCTCCTCTCAGATGTGGGCTGGCCTCAGTGATTTTCTCAACCAATAGGATTGGTTGATTGATTGATTGATATTATGAATTTCAGAGACTGGATATTAAGACTAATCTCAGACTCTTGAATCACTTGTTCCTGTGACTCTCTCTCTCTGAATCCAGTTGCCATGCTATGAGAAGTCCAAACCATGCAGTTGGCTATGCATTACTGTCTCAGTTGATCTCTTAACTGCTAGCCCACATCAACTGGCGCTCATCCGAGTGAGCTATCTTGGACTTCCAGCCAGTCACATAGTGACATTCCTCACTGTCACATAATGAAACAAGCTGCTGCCTGTAGCTCTCCACCCCTCCAGGAGCTCCCCCACCTACGTGCTGCTACAAGCTAAGATGCTCCCTTGCTTCCTTAGGTCTAGTTCAAGCACCTCTGCAGTAATTAGCTTTATTACAGCTAATAGCCCTTCCAGCTAATCTTCCAAACTCAGTGACTCCCTAAGGCAAATTTTATTTCATATCAAACTAACTCCGGCCTCCTTCTTTTTCTTGTCCTACTTATTCCCATCTTCTTTAGATTATATAGTTCTCCCGTCTGTATCCAAACTCCTTTTGTCCCTTAGGACGCAAGAAACAGGGTTTATGGCTAATTATTCTTTAGCAAATCTTACTTTCCAACTGGCCCCAAATTGTAATTCCTTGAGGACATGTTCTCCAGTGTTTTATTCATGATCCCTATAGAAAGAGCCACTGAAATCTTGTGGTTTATTTATTATACCAGGTTGTGTCCTAAGTATTTTATATATGTCATTTAATTTTTTTCTCCTTGGCTTCCTTCATATAACAACCTTTTTTTTTTTTTTACTAAAGAGGAAGTTGAGATTTAGGTAAAGTAACTCTCTCAATGTCACTTGGCTAGTAAGTGTAGAGACAGCTTAGAGCCAAGATTGAGTTTCAGGCTGAATTATTACCCATTCTGTCATACTGCCTCCCTAAGGTTATTTTGAAGGGTCTAGAGAATTTAAAAACATAAATGTTTCCTCATCTATTAGCCAAAGATAATTACTGGCTAGGTGCAGTATAATCCTGTAATCCCAGCTACTTGGGAGGCTGCAGCAGGAGGATCACAAGTTTAAGGCCAGACTTAGCAACTTAGTGAGACCCAGTCTCAAAATAAAAATATAAAGGGCTAGAGATGTAGCTCAGTGGTAGAGCACCCCGGGTTCAATTCCCAGTGCAAAAAACCTAAAACAAAACAAAACACATAGATAATAGCTGTTGCTCTTTTTGAAAACTTCAAGATGCTCAGTCACATATATGCCTTCTTACCTATTTATGTTTATGCATTGTACGTACAATCATATTCGGCTTCACTTCTTGTAGCACAGCCATTTACCCATGTCACACACCCATACTGTTTCTCATGACCTGGCCAGACTGCAGAAAGCACAAAATACTACAAAACTTGCTCTTTCCCCAAACCAGATTTTGGTTTAGGGTACAAAAAATCACCAAGAATCAGAAGTCTATAAATGTTAAGATATAAACATAAGGCCTCAAATATTATTCATGTTTTCATGGAACACAACTGGAGTCCCAAACAAAAATAGTTGTTCTCTTTCAACATCGAAGTGAATGCTGGGAATCTCTAAGTGGGAACCCTTTCAGAAGCTGGTAGGGAAGGAGGACAGTATTTACTGGCCATCTCTGACTTCATGCCAGGCAATCTTACCCATGCTCTTCTTTGCTTTTCTCAATAACTTGTCAATATAGGCCTTTTTGCCCCCACCTTAAAGAAGGGGAAAGGCAGGCAGAATCACGTGTGCAGGCCTCTGGTGCTGGGGCTGGATCTTGGAGTCTAAAGTCTGTTTTTTTAGAAAAGGTTGTTTCAGATAAAAAAAAAATATCATCTAGATAAAAAATTCCTAAGAATGAACTAAATGAGTGACCTAGAGCTATTTTAAAAAAAACAAAACAAAACAAATGAACAAAAAACAGCTGATAGGAATCCTGAAAATTAAGAAGAGGAAAAATGAAGCAGAGAGAAAATTAGGCTCCATGTGGTTATGTCTGCCAGGGACAAGAAGAGGGAACTGCTGAGTGGGGGAGGGAGTTGGCTCCCAAACAGAAAAAGGCCCTGTTCTTCCAAGAGCCTGAACTGGGGCTAACACAACAGCACAGTCTTGGAGTGGAGGCTGGAAAGAAGGGTGAAATTAAGAAGAATCCTAGCTGTACGCAGGGCCTGTCACAGAACCAAAAGGGGTGTGGAGCAGAGAACATCTGGAAGTTTACGCTGCAGGCCTGTGCCAAGCTGCCTGAGTCATAGGACACATTGTGTGTGTTGGATGGAGGTGGGAGAATTGCTAGGAAAGAGGGGAATGTGGAGGGCCTGGGCTCCAGGGCCTGTGAGTTAACAAATGCTTTTCTTCTGCACTAGAACTCTTTTTAGGATGGTACAAAAACGTTTCAGCAAGAAGATGGTGACCTGGATGGGGAGGTTTTCCTTCTGCTGGGGCAGGGGCTGCAGCCTGGGCTGCCACACACAGAATATGGTGCTGCTGACAGAGTGAGAAGGCTCCTACCCTGCACTTGCAGCCGCAGTTAGCAGCAGGCCTCAGCTCCCTTGGCGGGCCTCTTACAGAATTCAGGGCTTGGCCAGAAATCCTTGCCTTCTACCCCGGAAGGTTTGAGGGAGACTCAGCAAACCTGGCGGCTGCTCTTCAGGTTTGGCAAACTGGAGATTTTTCCAGCGCCTTGTGTTCAGCGAAACCGAAAATGTGTTTGGCTAGAAACCCTTCTCTAATTTTTAAACCCCTGTGCATTTTTTACATAAATTTGATCCACATGTTTTTGATTTATTTATATTTAACTCATCAAATCAAATTAGGAGCTACAATGATGAATGGGAACAATGCTAATTTCCAAGAAGATTTTTGAGGCCTTTTTCTTAGAACTAAATCACATTTCCTCACCCCCCCCCCCACCCCCAACCGTTAAAACTACCAGACTGAGCTGGGTTTGAAATTTAGAACCAAATGTGAAATAAAGATCCATGCTTGGCAAAGACAAAACTTAGCAGGGGAATGTTCTTAGGAAGTACATTTAGAAAGTGGGGGCGAAGGGGGGCAGTCATGAAGACAGGGGCGGAGTCAGTTAGTCTTCTTGAGATGATTTAAACATGCTAACCTGGCTTTCTGGGTGCCCAGCAGAAGTGCCCCAGCCATTTGTCTTGGGTGTGATCTTATCACTATTCCCCACAGCAAGGGGTATTTTAGCCCCAGCGTTTGGGGTTGGGGGTGAGGAGTGGTCCCTAAATCTATCTTCCTTTTTCTGTTCTCTTCCATAGTAGCCAACCAAAGCTGTTCCTCTCTCCCCTTCCAACGGCTCCCTTCCTCACTTTCCTGGCTCTGGCTAAGCCCTCTCCATCTGGAAGTATTTAAAATGTACAACAATTTAATCTCATGTAAGAGAATCTTAGGATATACAGTACATATCCATTAAATAAATTATAGGTACGCAATCTTATTTTGTACAATTCTGTCTGGCCTAGGTTTGCATGAACACACACACACACACACACACACACATGGTCACTACTGCCTTTCCCAGTCACCCCTTCTACTCCATCATTTCCCCAACTTCAGCCCAAGGCCAACAGTATTTCTCTGAGAAACCCTATCCACCAAGGAGTCAAGACAAAGCTGCTGTCTTAGGTTCAAGACAAAAGTATCCTCTACAGAGCCCTCTGAGCAAGTACCTTGTAGGTCTCTGGGGCCTTGGCCATAGAAATTTCCTTGAACTTGGCTCTCTTCCCTATAGCCCTTGATCTAATTAGATAGACCTAGGTACAAGGACCAGTTTGCTATTTAATAACTGTACAACCTTGGAGGAGTTATTTTATTTCCATGAGTTCTAATTTCCCAATCTGTAAAATGAGTATAAGAGCTATACTTAAGCCCACAGAGCTGTTAGAAGGGTTAAATGAGATACTGTCAAACCTTAGTATGTTGGGTAGGGAGCAGGGGGAGCTTCAAAGGATACAAAGTGTCAGTTAAACAGGAAGAATACATTTTAGGGATCTCCTGCACAGCACTGGTGACTACAGGTATTACGGGTTTCAAAATGGCTGAAAAAGTAGATTTTTAAAGAGTAAACCTTTTCCTCGGATCAACGGTAACAGAGTGATTAGAAGATCTAACAGCATAGAGGTTCTCCTTCAAACCATATTGAGCTACTTCTCACTTGACATGTGCATATGGGGGGGAGGTGAAAAGGAGGTTTTCAGTCTGCTTTAAGGAGCAAAATGGTTAATCAGTGTTTCCTGAGATCTCCAGATGCTTCTGAAAAGTAGATGGGAGAAGATGCCATTTTAACATATCTGATAAATGCCTCTCCTCCAAGGGAGAAAATAGAGACATTTGAGTCGAGTTATAATCCCCGTCCTCAGTGGAGTTCAAAGAAACCAAGTCTGAGTTTCATATTGATTCCTTTTCTCTGGTGGCAAGTCATTTTAGCAGTAATTCACGATAACAACATTCATGATGTGAGCCAGGAAACCAGGAACCCACCAGCTTCTGGGGGGCCATTCTGTAGTAATGGTCCTGCCCATGTACAATTGCTGTGAGGGCTCAAAGAGAACGTCTGTAGGCTCCTGAGCAATGGTTATTTCTACTAAGCTGACTTCATTTAAAGTCCTGGGTGATAGCAGGAAGTGTTTGTTTTTTCCAAGTTTAATATTTACTGGAGATTTCCCTCTCAGTGACCTCTTAGGCTCTAGAAGTGTTTTAGATGCCGGTTGCAGCTCTAAAGGATTTTAAAGGCATTATCCCTGCTCACAGCCCTGCCAAAGGGGTGGGCCAAAGTGGCTGTTTGCATCCCTAGAAGGCACTAGACATACGATCGGAAGGGGCTGGGAAGACACCTGTGGACTTGTATAAAAGGTGAGTTGGGCCAAGCAGGTTTCCCTTCAGAAATCTGGATTGGGGAGACTAAGAAGCTAGATTGATTGGTAGCAGAGACATAAGAATTTGGCCACATTAATGGCAGAACTCTCTCATGAAGGCTGACAGATTCCTGCTGTGGTAGCTCTCTAGGGCCTCTTTGATTCTAGAATCACTCTCCCAAAAAGCCTGGATGTTCAAAGATTCCTCTGGTAGACACTATAAGCATCTCTTCCAATATAATTAAAGTAAGCATCTCCCTTTCTTTCGGTGTTAGCTTGAGTGGGTTTTTGCTTCCTCCAATCAAAAGAGCTTTCATTAAAAGAGCACCTATTGAGCAGGGGCCTGGTGACTTGTGCTTCTAATCCCAGCTACTTGGCCAGCTGAGATAGGAGGATCCTGAGTTTGAGGCCAACCTGGGCAATATAGCAAGATTCTACCCAAAACAAAACCAAAAAAATCCCCAAACCTAGCATCTGAGGCTGGGGGTGTAGCTCAGTGTTACAGCTTACGAGGTCCTGTGTTCAACATCAAAAACCAACCAATCAAAACCCCAAATCAAAAACCCAGCACCTATTCTTGGTGAGAACACACAGGTGGAGTGTATCTAAACATTCTGGCATTTCCAGTGTGAGGCCTGGGTTTACTACTCAATTTCACAGTAGGGCCTTCTAACTCACTCCTTCCCTATTCTCCTCTACTATAGAAATTGGTAAGGTTCTTTCTTCCTCCTAGTGGCCTTTACAGCTAGGGGAGGTCATGTGACACAGTTATGGCCAATGAAATGCAATGTATGCTGGGATAGAGGCTGCCTCTCCTTCCTGTCTTTCATGAGAATGTTCTATTTGGGGCTGCTGCCACCACCTTGCAACCATGAAAGAAAAGTCAGGGAATGGCAGGGATACCAGCCCTGGCACAGCTGAGAAGCAAAACCCACACTAACTAGGAGCTACCAAATTCCAGCCTTCTTCTTATGTAAAAAAGATCCATCTCTAAAATACTGTGAGATTTTCTATATCATGGAAGCAAAATGTTTTCTAACTGATACACTCTGCAAGTGAACATAGAACTGATAGAGTTTCCAGTATTGTAGGAAACTTGAGTTTTAAAAAACCATATGTATGTTCAATATGTTTTTTTGACTTAACTTCTTTAAACAACAATTGAATGATGCAAGTTCTCCAGGTAATTAAAATCTATGACAGGATAAGGCATACCTGAATAATTGTGATGTAAGGCAGTCAGTGAAAATGCTCACTCTGTATTAGGAGTAGGCAAAGACAATACTTCTGGTTGGGGTAGGGGAAAGTCAGAGAAGTCCACATAGGAGAAGCACCTGAGCTAAACCACAGAGAACAACAACTGCATGTTTAGAGGTAAGGAGGAAGGGCATTCTTGGCAAAAAGAGTAGTTTTTAACAGATATGGGAAATTAAAGGTCATGTACAGGAAACAAATTCACCTGGCCAATGCAGGAGAACAAAGATCAGATTAGAAAGTTAGACCAAAATTACAACAAGCCTTGAATGCCAGCTGAAGGAGTCTGACTTTACTCTCCAAGCCAATAGGGTGCATTGAAGGTTTCTGAGCAATTAAAGAGTCAGAGTAGGGGCTGGGATTGCAGTTCTGCGGTACAGCGCTTGCCTCACATGCATGAGGCAAAGGGTTTGATCCTTAGCACCACAGAAAAATAAATAAATAAAATAAAACATATTGTGTCCATCTATAACTAAAAAAAGAATATTAAAAAAGAGAGAGAGAGAGAGAGAGAGAAGTTCTCTGGGAAAATTCACCTGATTGCAATCTGTGGGATGCACTGAAGGAGGCAGAGAGGGCCACCACCAGGAGGCTGTGCAGCTCGCTGGGCAGGAGATGATGAGGGAATGAACCAGGATAGCCAAAGTGAGAATGGAGTGACATGAAAGATACTAAAAAAGGACATGCAACACGAGCTGGCTACTGTCTGGATGTAGGGCTGCGTCAGGGAAGGAAAAATGAAAAAATATTTTATTGTACAAAATACAAATAAAAACCTCAAGTGGTACCTCTGGAGCTGAAGACAGGAATGGTTTTATGTAGATATTGGAGTCATGCACCTTCAGGTCATGGTCCCCAAGTCCCCTGGTCACTCCAATAGTTGCCATTACCCGGGCCTAGGAGTATAAACAGAGGATCATGAGAAATAAACACATAGTGAAAACATCCCATCATGCTACAGCAGCTAAGGGCTAAGAGTGATGAAAAAAATTGTCCAATTACTCCTGCCCACATTTCCATGTCCCTTGCTATTAACTTATGTGGGTAGTTGTTACTAAGGAATAGTGCCACAAAATCACTTTTGTATTTGAAAAATGATTTTTCTACCAATTATCCTAACCTTATTGGAGTGCTGTTGTCTCTCTGCAGCTTTCTTTTGTAGAGACTGGAGAGAAGAGTACTCAATAAACTAACTCCAATACATTGTAATGTTTGTACTTACTGAAATCAGTTTATACCAAACCCAACAGCATCCATCCATCCATCCATCCATCCATCCATCCATCCATCCATCCATCCATCCTTGTGTAACACATCCACTGTACAAGTATTTGCTGAGCCCCAGCTATGCCCCTAGCTCTGCGATAGGTACTAGCAAAACATAAAAAATCAGAGGACCCTCTTGTCCTCCCAAAGCTCAACTGTTAGGATTTGTAGCTAGAAAAAGTAAGTTATTAGCAACTCTGTGATCTATCCTTTAATGCTCCCACAAATTCCCTCTGGGTGGACAGGAACAAAATTTCACTAGTGAAATTTCTCTGGGTAGTTACCCAGAGACCTCTGGGCCGAGACCTCAAGCTTTCTTCAAATTGCTGGGTTGTTTTCAATGTTTTAAGAAAACAACACTGTTATTCTAGTATCTATATGGTCAGCTTAAATATCTCTTGAGATGCCATAGGTTTGATGTACCCAAACATTTACTGAGCACCTACTATATGCAGACACCAGGTGATAGGAGACACAATTTTCTAAGGCCTCGTCCTTACTATAAAGGAGTATTGGTAAGGAACAGGAGAGGCAATGTCTAACTCATAACATAGGAAATATGGTTAAGTACTGAAGGACAATGAAGATTATGTGAGTTTCCAGGAAATAAAAATTCTGTTGAGAGTGTCCCCTGGAGGAGGTGGCACTAAGCTTCGTGAGGAAGGATGGATAGCATCAAGACAGGCAGACTCAGAAAGAGGGAGTGCAAATCAGAATGAACTGAGTGGAGTGGAGCCCAGTGGCCGAACCCTGAGGTCATCAATACTATATTCCATGTAACATCGTGGTATAAAGCCCTGAGCTCGAAACCCCCTCTGGTACTTGGGTAGTAAGAATAACTCCCTCATAGGGGTATGGATGAAGTAAATAATGGCTAAGAATCAATACAATCCAATACATTGTCTTCACCTTCATCCTAGTCTTCCAAAAGGGCTGTGCATTTTGGAGCTGATCTCAAATGAGAAGTATCTGAGTAGAAAGGTTAAGGGCCAGAGTCAAAGGGAATGAAATGCAAACATGACAGGTGAAGCCTGGGGACCCTCTGGGCCATCAGGCTGCAGAAACTCTGCTCTGCAGGGAGGCTGGACAGACTTCCTTCCAGCTAAGTTCAACCTGAACTATGAAGATTCTGAGTCCTCTGTGGCCTTTACACTCTCTCCCTGCAAGAGCAGCTCCTCGCTGGAAAAAGCACATGCTTGTGTTTTAGTTCAAAAAAATCTGATGCTCCTGCTACTTCCTGAACTTGTTTACAAAGCATACAGGTGTTACCTACACAAATCTTTGAAAGCTTTTCTGGAAATAAAAAGTAACAGCTGCGAAAGCACTCTGAGCCTCCAGTGTAGGAGTAGGCATAGAGAGGAAAAAACTCTAGGAAGGATCTAGACAGAACTGCATGAAATCACGGAGGCCTCAGACAAGGACGGTGCACTACTTTGGGTCAGGGTGAGGCTACCAATAAAAGTCAAGAGGAGACACAGTGGCTTGCATGTATTTATTTAAATAGCATTTATTTATTTATTTATTTAAATTTGTCTTTGCGGTGCTTGGGATCAAATAGCGCCTAGATGGGGCATGCTCTGCAAGCACTCTTACCACTGAGCTATATACCCAAGCCCACAGCAGCTTTTAAACAGGCCAACAGGTACAATGACAGAACTTGCCAGCTGTTCATCACAGGACTATCAAGCCTTACTTAACTGAAATTATTGAGAAACTTTATGTTTTGGGACCTGAACTGGAAAAATCCCTGACCCTTTAAATCTCCTTGCTGATAACCACCTAAAAACACATCAGTCCATTTTCCTGTTGCATTGAGAGTACACTGAAAAGAACTGCACAACTTACTTTGTACGTAGGTATTAATTGAAGGTCTTCCATGTGTCGGGACCAGGCTGGGCAGATACTAGGGCTACAAAGCTCAGGATGTGGTCCTGAGCTTACTGGAACTCACTGGAGAAAGTAGGGTAATGCTGGGAATCTCAGCCCCACTAGGAGCTGCAGAAGCAAGTGCAGGTCACTGACCTGAACCATGGGGCACATTAATGGTGCCCATTGTACTGCAAAGCACATTCTCCTGCCAGGAACAGAGCTGGTCCCTGTTATGATTCTCAGCCAGACATGGTGAATGGAAGGCCATATTAGTGTATAAAATGATCCCCATCTGGGTCAGATATTCATGTTTTGCTTTCATTCATGAAATGCTCAAGGATCATGGAGGGGCTATACCGATGAAGACTTTTTTGTGTGATCTCTCTCTCTCTCTCTCTCTCTCACACACACTCACACACACACACACACACACACGTTTTGCTTAGGAAGTCATGCTCTGGTTTTCTCATCAGTCACTTCTTCTTGATAAAATTATCAAATGCTGAAACAATTTTCAGTTGAAGATTCTTCTTCATGTGATCGCATTTTATTTCTATTTGGAACACTTAGCACCGAGTTGAAATGTATTAGTGTTGAGAGGAAGAAAGCAATGATTCAGAAGGCATTATTCTAATTGGGAAGTGTGTTCAAAGCTTTCTCTACTTCATGATTGCAATCTCCTCCAGGTCTCTGCTCACAGAGCGTCTGAAGATCTCCAGTCCTTCCTTTGGTTCAACCCTGTGCTACTCAACTCTGGCTTCTGACTGGGACCCTGGGAGCTGATAATAGTGTTTGCCACCTCAGCTGGGCTCTGGCTGATGTGATCCTATAGCTTACTTACAGTGAGGCTCTGGAGGCCCTTTCCTGAGGCACAGTTCCTGAACTTCCATGGTGGAGCATGAAAGTGATAGAAGGGGACATAAAGCCATGGCTTCACATCTGGAGCTGCCCCTCACTGGCTGTGCAGCGCTGCCTGAGCTGTTTTAACCTCACAGTCCCAGCTGCCTCCTCTAGCAAATGGATATGCCTCCTAGCCTGCTGTCAGATATAAAATGAGATGATGTATGTGAACGTGGTCATGTTTCGACACTGTAAAAAGTTACTCAAATGGACTGGGAAGGGGGATGTTATTTTCACAAAATTGACTTTCATCCCTGGTGTTTACTACCTACCTCCCATTGCACAATCTTGCCACTTCTTGGACCCTCAAGACAGGCGACCTGAAGGATGATGGATGTGGCATTCTTTCAAGCTGGGAAGGCTATAAAATGACGAGCTGCTGAGTGGATCACACAGACTGCCACAGGCCATGCAAAGCAACAAAGCAACATGGGGGACACTGGCTTCTCTCAATCCTGGGAAGCACATGCACCTACCTTCTTGCCTTCTCCATATATTAGGGGAAACTTCAAGTCATCATCTTCAATGGTTTTGTATGCCCTGTAGGGAGATAAACAACACTGTAGAAAAGGTTTGCACTCAATTAGTGACCCTCTGCCTTGACATAGGCTGCTGGGCACTTCATCTTTCCTGAGACTCCATCTGTTTTCTGCACTGCCTCTTTCTTTTTTATTCCACAGAGTTATTCTCCTTACAGAAGTGTGTCTGTGTATGTGTGTGTGTGTGTGTGTCTTAGAAAACTAGAAAATACCAAGTTTTTATATGCTTGAAGAGGAAAAGAATAGTTGGCATATTTATCATGGTGAGAAGGGGAGCTAGGCTTTTCTCCTTAGTGTCTTTGTGATCAGGGGTTGACCCAGCAGCAGCCACTGGATCTTCGTCGTCAATCTACAATGGTAAAACAGCAGAGCTGAGGTGGATGGAGTGTGATAGGGCTCCAGGAACCAGTTCTCACCTGCAGAGGCTGATCACACCAAAGCAGGCTTGCACTGGGATGACTGCAGAAGGAATATTTAGAACCTCTTTAACCTCAGGATGATATTCGAGGTTGGCAGAAAGTTGTTTCACAAAACTTTCAAATGGCCATCAGGCACACAGCAAAAAAAACCCAGTTAACACTTCAAGGGTCTATTTCGGATATGGTTGTTCAAATGCCCCATCTGCATATGAAATCTAGGTCTTACAATTTTGTTCATTATCAAGTTAAACGAACAAACAAACATGCAAATAAACCTTGTGCCTGATGATTGGCTATATCACCCTGAGCAAGTACATTCACCTTTTTTCATTTTTAGTTTCTTCATCTGTAAAACATTGATAATAATAAAGAGCTGGGCACACAGCCTGTACTTATTAAAAGCCAATTAGCAGCAATTGTTACTAATATTTTGTAGATAATTAATACTTGCCATAATAGTTTCCACTTCTGCAGAATGGGGTTACTGCTACTTATGTACCACCTGAAAATGATGTGCTCACCAGACCACAGGATTTTCATTAATCAAACAAGGCCAAAAAAGTTATTAAAGGGGCTGGGATTGTAGCTCAGCGGTGGAGCGCTTGCCTCGCATGCGTGAGGCACTGGGTTCGATCCTCAGCACCACATAAAAAACAAATACATAAAATAAAGATATTGTGTCCATCTACAACTAAAAAAATATTTAAAAAAAAAGTTATTAAAGAAGACTAAATAAAAGATAGGGCAGGTTAGGTGTTTCAAGTAGATGCTTTTCTAAAATAGCCTCATGAGTGCATTGGAAAAACTCCATTTATAAAGTGGCCTCCCAGTCCCAGCTACACTTAGACAACTTGGGGAGTGAACATGAAATCAAATTTATGGAAGCTCTTGATAAACAAAAGAATGTAACCCAATTTAAGAAGTGTGCAACCCCAGGGGGCGGGGGTTATGGCTCAGTGGTACAGCACATGCCTAGCATGTGTGAGGCACTGGGTTCAATCCTCAGCACCACATAAAGATAAATAAATAAAGATATTGTGTCCATCTACAACTAAAAAATATTTTTTAAAAAGTGTGCAGCCCCAAAGTTAAGCAAATTGATCCTTATTGTCCAGGAAGCTGTTTGGATAAACTATTCCTCCCCAGGGGTACAGAATCAGAGAGGTTTTGGCATCCAGTGTACCCAGGTTCAAGTTTCACACAGTGTTCTCTGGACCTCAAGGTCCTTGTTAATCAAACAAGGCCAAAATAAGGACTCATTTGTGGAGTTGTTATGAGGACTCAACTGGTACAATGAATATGCTGAGCTGAGGAAGTCATAAGAGCTCAATAAAGGTCCATGGTTGCTGCTGTTCCTGTCAAGGCAGCCAAGAGGTCATCCAGGAATTGAATTTTCAAACAGGAGCTCCATTCCTTCCTCAAAATCTACCCAACTAGTACAAAGGGGAAAGTACCACTTTGATGTTTTATATATTCACATGAACTATTTTGAACACCATGGCACACAAGTCACTTGGGGGACAAATAAAGCTATTGTTAGAGTCCAGTCCCAGTTTTAGAATTGGCTGAGTTGTGAACCTGTGGATCCCAACCTTAGCTGTATAATGCATCACCTGGAAGGGCTTTAAAACGTCCAACTGTCATGCCAAACAGTTAAAGCAGAATCTCGGATAGGGCTGAGGTATCAGGGGTTTTTAAAGGTGATTCCCATGTGCAGCCAAGGTTAAGATCCCTATTGTAGATCAAGATCCATTGAGCTGACATTCAAGATGAGTTAAGCAACATGCCCCTCATCATCTTGACCCTTAAGGGGACAGACTGTGTGGCTCCAGGGAGGAGGGGGTGATGACCTGAAATGGCAGGAGCAGGACTTGGGGAAGGCCATGTAGAGAGGGAGGTGTGAACAGAGAGAAGACAGATGCAGACCGAAGAGGGTATGGTGGACTCCATAAACAGAGAAGGCCTGGACTTGAGATCCAGGCCCAGGAGTGTGGAGTTAGGAGGCAGGAGGCAGCAGCGCTAGAATCAAGGACAGGAAATTGCTTACAGCTCACTAGAGACTGACTAAAAGCACTCTGAACTGACTCGAAAAGGGAGTAAGAAAACTGATCTCTAATCCCACCACAAGCCCAGGTAATCAAACTCTCCCAGGCCAGAGACTTTCAGGAGCACAAAGTCCATGTTACCACAGCCCTGAAAGGCAAACACTCATCTCACAGTTGTCACTCTTGGGACCAAGGCAACTGTAAATTTTAATATCATATTTTAGCTTTTGTTTCTTTATCTTTGGGAACAAAAAAAAAATCAAAAATAGAAATGACAACCTTGGAAAAGGAAGGTTTATTCTGTGTCTGCCAGGTGGGTTTTTAATCAGATACCCTCCCTTCTCCCCTGGCAAGAAATGACAAAGATAAAAATTATAAATAAGGATAGAAAGTAAAACATATTGTCTGCCTCAGTCTTTTTGGGTTCCAAGCACAATTCATCATATCCCCATGGTCAGGAGGTCTTGAGTGATAAAATATAAAATACTTGGGACTAGGGTGTAGCTCAGTGGTAGAGCATGTGCTTACCAGGTGCAAGGTCCCAAGTTCATTTCCCAGCACCAAAAATGGCAACACAAAACCCTGGAGAGATAAAATGGGCTTGATTGGAATCTGTATAATTAATGCTAACAATAATTATAGCTACTATAATTTACTGAGCACCTTCTACATGCCAAGCACTGGGGTTGGTGCTTATTTATAGAGTCCAAAATCTAGGACCCTACAATGTTTAATTTTACAGATGAAGGAACTGAGTCTCAGGGAGATCAAGATCACACAGACCAAGTGAGTGACCCTAAAACCAGACTCAGGCTCTCCCAGAAAATATATCTGTTATGGTTTAGATATTAGATGTCCCTCAAAAGCTCAGATATGAGAGAATGTGAGAAAGTTTAGAGGTGAAATGACTGGGTTATGAGAGTTAACCTAATCAGTGTATTAATTCCCTGATAGGGATTAACTGGGTGGTGACTGAAGGCGGGTAGGGTATGGCTGGAGGAGGTGGGTCATGGGGGGAGTGCCTTTGGGGGAGTGGACACTCTTATCTCCTAGCTTCCTGGTGCCAGGTCCCAGGTGCTTTCCTCTGCCACACCCTTCCACCATGATGTTCTGCCTCACCTGGGGGTGGGGGTCCAAATAATGGAGTCAACCATCTATGGATTCAGTCCTCTGAAACTTTTCCAATAAACTTTTCCTCTAAAATTGTTCTTGTCAGTTCTTTTGGTCACAGCAGCAAAAAAGCTGACTAATACAGCAATTGGTTCCGAGAAGGCGGGTAGTTGCTGTGACTAATCTGATCATGTGGTTTAGAAGCTTTTGGAGCTTTTTGGAATTTGTGGGAGAAATTTTGGAAAGTTTGGCAAGGCAAGCTGGAAAAGCTTTAGAATGTTGTAAATGGACTTTAATGGGAAATTCTGGTGGGAGTTCAGAAGACCAGAAAAGACTGGACAGCGAAGACTGGAGTCATGAGGTTTCAGAGGAAAAGAAGAATTCTACTGGAAATTGGACTAGAGGCCATTTGTGTTACATTATAGCTAATAAGTTGTCTGTGTTTTGCCCCTCCTGAGACTTTCTGTGAGACTGAATTTAAAGGCAATGAACTTCTTAAATCTGGCGGAAAAAATTTCTAGGCAGCATAATATTCAGGCAGTGGCATGGTTATTGCTGGTGGCTTTTAGCCAAATTTACTGTGATCAGCAGGAACAGAAAGCAAAGCGGAAGGTCTGAAAAACTTGCAGTTTGGCTAGAAAACTGTGAGTAAAGCTGGGACTAAGGAATGTGTGGTTTTTAAAGACATTATAGTCAGTAAAGTAATGCCAAAGATTTTGTCCAGAGACAATAAGAAAGATTGCTTGAGGGCATCTCAGGAATTAGTAAGACCACACCCATCTCAGACTTAAGGGCTTAAAAGTAAAAATTCCTTTGAACAGAGACCAACGGAGCACCCTGCTTGCACAGGGGGTCCTAGGAAGTTGTTTCACCATGCTCAGCCACCCAGGCATTGAGAGGCTGCTGCAGCCAGGGTCTTAGGAGACTTGACTACTGCTTGAGATGGTGGCAGACCTTGGCATCAACCACCTGGTGCTGATTCTGCAGGACTGCAGGATGCTGGAGTTCAGTGGCCATGGAGGCTTCCACTGATGTTTCAAAGGACGGACAGGGAAGCCAGGTAAAGTGCAGCAGGGTCAGGACCCCTGTGGGCTGCTCCTGAAAGTGTGAAACATGGAAATGTAAGGAGGAAGCTGCAGCTGCAGTGGAGACCTCCAAGATTAAGCAACACCAGTACTGTGGAATGTTTGCTGAGGAAAGCTGCAGGAATGGAGCAGAGACAAGTCAAGAGAGAGGCCATGTGGGCTGCAACCAGCAAGGCTATAGAGGTGGAGCTACATAAACCCTTTGGGGAGAACATCAGGATGTCATGTGCTCCAGATGGTGGACATGGAGCTACAGAATTTGTTTGCCCAGCTGGATTTCGGTCTTGCTTTGCTCTCATCCCTTCTATCTATGCCCCTATTTCTTCACACGGAAATGGTTACTTTGTGCCTTTATATATTGGATATAGGTAACTTGCTTTTGATTTTTATAGGGGCTCACACTGAGAGTTTGCCTTGAGACTCAGGAAAGACTTTGGACTATGACTCTTGGGCAATGCTAAAATGTTGAAACTATGAGGACTCTTGGAAATGGACTAAATGTATCTTGTATTGTGAGATGAGCATGAAATTTTGGGGGCCAGGGGCAGAATGTTATAGTCTAGATATTAGGTGTCCCCCAAAAGCTCATGTATGAAACAATGCAAGAAAGTTTAGAGGTAAAATAATTGGGTTATGAGAGCCTTAACCCAATCAGTGAATTAATCCCCTGATGGAGATTAACTGTGTGGTAACTGTAGCCAGGTAGGGTGTGGCTGGAGGAGGTGGGCTACTGGGGGTGTGCCTTTGGGGAAATATTTTGTATACTGTCTCTCTCTCTCTGCTTCCTGGTGCTATGTTCCCAGCTGTTTTCCTTTGCCATGATGCTCTGCCTCCCCTCAGACCCCAAAGAATGGAGTTGGCCATCTATGGACTGAGACCTTTAAAGCCAGAAGTCCTCAAATAAACTTTTCCTCTTAACATCGTTCGTGTCAGGTCTTTTGGTCATCGCAGCAAAAAAGCTGAAACAATACCTCAGAAATGTACCCAAACCTCTGAGAACCAGATCCTTCACTAGTTTTATAATAATATAACTGACCAGAGATTTTATTCAAATAATTACTTGTTACAAGATAGGAAAACTGAAAGGCTTAGGAAAGAGTTTTAGAATACTCTTATTTGGGGTCAATTCCTTTATGAATATTTATGAGGTCAATAGACAAAAGGATAACATGAAAAGTAGATGCAAGAGTTAAAAAGGGCTGCTAAAAACTTGGCTTTCCCTAATTCAGAGGCATTATCCTCAGAAGTTTCCATTAGATTATTATTATTCTTTGAGTAATAGTTTCCCTTGCAATGTTGATTATACAAAGTTGAAAGAAACAAGCCACAATCAGTCTGGATCTATTGGAAGGAGAAGCTCCCCAACGAATATGGCTGATAGGCCACTAAGTCACACCTGTACTGAGTGGAAGGACCCCTTCCACAGTACAGGTTATTTTGGTGCCTGGCCTCTGTTGAACAAACTGTTGTAGACAGTTGTTGTCTTACAAGCTGTGCAGTACTTAATGTGAACTCATTCAAGTGGAGAACAGACCTGGTAAATTCCTTCCTTCTTAAATTGACCCAAAGCCATTGGTATATTTGGTATGTCTTATGGAAGAACATGAACTAAATTCAGTATCTCTACTGCTTGAGAGCTCTGTAAGTATCTGGAAGAGTTATTTCAAACTTTCCTCTTCCTTAATTCCTTCAACTATTTTTCACAGGACCTCACCACTCAAGCTGCCATTTGTTCAACAAATACTTATTAATTGAGCACCCAAGTACTGTGATAGGGGTCCTCTGGGGGCTTTCCAGTTTGTCTGGAACCTCCAAGAATGGCACTCAGAACTGAAAATACTTAAGGTGAGTCCAAATAAGGATGGAATTATTACTTTTAAATTTGGACTTTGCTCTTTCTAAAATGTTAATGAAACTGTTATCTGCATTATGTGCATGCACATGTATGTCTGTGTATGTGTGATTTAGAATCTTCGATTAAGACTATGAGTGAAAACAAACAAACAAAACACAAACAAATAAAGTAGACCTGAAGCTGGGCGTGGTGGCGCACACCTGTAATCCCAGCACTTTGGGAGGCTGACACAGCAGAATCACAAGTTCAAAGCCAGCCTCAGCAATGGCGAGGCGCTAAGCAACTCAGTGAGAACCTGTCTCTACATAAAACACAAAAATAGGGCTGGGGATGTGGCTCAGTGGTCGAGTACCCCTGAGTTCAATCCTCGGTACCAAAAAAACCCCCACAAAAAACAAAGAACAAACAAAAAAACCCAGACCTGAGTCCAAAAGAAAAAAAATGTCCTGAAGAGATGTTTTGGCTTACAGTCTCCTCTAGTTTATACTGACGTTTTACAATGATGGTTTACCCTGAATGGAGGGTTCTAGTGCCCTTATTATCTTGCTAATTCCAGTCCATTATTACAGCTCACTGAGAACTTTCCAAAGTCAGATCCTTCCATCCAAAATAGCAGCTCTCCTTGCCATGTCATGTTAAATTTGATAAGTGACTCTGCCATCTTTAGCCAGATCACTGAAAAGAATGCTAAGTGGAACCAAACCATTAGAGACCTTCCTTCAGGGCTAAGCTAACTACACAAGGGGTATATAATTTCTTAGAGATGTATGGAAGAAAGGATGTGAAATTTGAATAATCATATTCAACATTATAATTCTGTCTCATGAAAACAAAAAAAAAATCTATCAATTTCCTTTTTAATACAAACAATAGATGATAAAAAGCTTAGCAGAATTTTATCTGGTGGAAAGACACAGAAAGTAGACTTCAACAGTTAAGAAAATGGACAAGGAAAAATGAATGATTAGAATGGGTGTACTTAGGCTTAAAAAATACAGATCCAGTGTTTTTCAAGTGTTTGTAACTCTCCAGAGCTAGTTCTCAAGCTCTCTAGGAAGCAATTTAACCAGAACCATTGTAAACTCAGTGTTTCTCTGTGTTGTACAAAAGGCCACGAGAAGAAATAATCAGATTTTCTACATTCCAAATGCAATGCACACTATTTCTATGATCAAACAACCTAGAAACCCACCCAAAAGGAAAGATTATGCATTGAGCTCAACCTATTAGTGGACCCAAAGTGGCTCTTCTGATTCTACCACCTGCAATGGATGATGTTTCTTCAAATTCCTCTTATTTCCAAGGCAAGGTTTTTCTCCATAGCATATCCTTCTAGACTTAGGTTTCCTCAATGCCATGAATCGGGTCCTCAGTCCAACCTCATACTCCAGACTTTCAGGAGCTTCTCCCACCTACCCTGATGACTTGCCTTGGTTCAGATTGTTTATCCCTTCCCTTGATGTCATTCTTAGCAGTTTTACAGATTTCGATGGTATTTCTGGAGTCCTAGCTTTCTAACTCCTAGCCCACATCCTAAAGGGCTTCTCTGTTCCCCATCAGCACCTGGGTCACAGGGATGGCACCAAGAACACCTCTCATCTCTGAGATTCAAATTCTGAACCATTCTCCCTGTCCTGCTCCCTTGTTGTGGTTCTCAGGCCAGTTCCCTTTCTTGGACCTGCTATTCCACCCACCTTCTGGCTATGCTTCCTTCTAATCCAGACTCTACTTGTGACAAATCTTTCTGATCTTTTTTTTTTTTTTTTTTGCTAGAAGCCTAGAATTCCTCACCATCTTGATTTGCCAGAAATACAACAAAATACAAATGTTAATAGTTGGCCTATTAACATTATGCCAATTACTATAATCTCTATTTTCTAAACAAATCCAGAATCAGAAATTTTCAACCCTTTATGGCTCCAGAGTCCCAGCACCATCATCTCTTCTGGCACAACTGTAATTGGCTCAGTGGGCCTTCGTGCAATAATCTAGGCAAGAGGAAACAGTGCTAGGACAATGTCACTAGGGTGATAGCTGAAAACTGTTCAAATTTGTCCCTTACCTCTGTTCTCAGAGCAACCAGAGTAATTATTTTAAAATGTCAGATCATGTCATTACTGTACTCCAATTCTCCAGTGGTTTCCCATCATATTATGAAGACAAGTAATCAAATGGCCTTCTTGAAAACTGCTCTCATTCCCCAAATTTTTGAGCTCACTTCCTTGCTTGATTTTTCACCAGAGTATCTACCACCATGGAAGACTTATTTTACTTCTTTACTATGTTTCTTTTAAAACTATCTTTAAAATTATAGATTCACACAATAACTTTATTTATTTTTATGTGGTGCTGAGGATCGAACCCAGTGCCTCACATGGGCTAGGCAAGCTCTCTACCACTGAGCAACAACCCCAGCCCCACTACATTTCTTTGCTTGCCTGCTCCCCATGCCTCTGGAATTCTGTGAGCACAGAGGTTTTCATTTTGGGAAAAGGCATTCTTGGTACCTACCATTAATATTATGCCAAATATTGTTACTTCTATCTTCAAAATAAATCCAGAATTAGAAATGTTAAAGGCCAGGTGCAGTAGCACATTCCTATAATCCCAGCAGCTCGAGAGGCTGAGGCAGAAGGATTGCAAGTTCAAGTCCAATCTTAGCAACTTGGCAAGACCCTAAGCAACTTAGTAAGACCCTAAGCAACTTAGCAAGACCCTATCTCTAAATAAAATATAAAAAAGAGCTGGTTTAAGATATCCTTCTTGGTCATGACAACCTTTTTTAAACTTTCTTATCCCTGTTTGTTAGTGTTTTTGAATATCTCAGTATCCATAAAGGAAGATGGCTTGTATTGCTTTCTTGTGCTGGTGTAATTTGGTAAATCTAGCCTTACAGAAAGAATTGATAAGTTTTCCCTCTTTTATTGTTGGAAGTGGTCATGATTGATTGGTATTTATTTCTTAAATACTTGATGGAATTTTTAAAAGGGGTAGGGGGTTACTGGAGATATGGCTCAGTGGTTAAGCACCAGTAGGTTCAATCCCCGTTACTAGGAAAAAAAAAAAAAAGAAATGTTGTATCTTGGGAAGAGTATCTACCATATAATAGGTATCCAATAAATACTGAACTGAATGAACAAATTAATGAATACCACCTTCCCCAGGTGGAGCCTTTATTCTGTCCTTACATGTTTTCTTGTACTATGCACATTTACAGAACAGAAACAAAGAGCCTCTTTGTTTTCTTTTGCTGCTAAGTCTTAGGCGTGCCTTGCTTCAGCTAAGGCTCAGTTGCAGACACATCCCTTTCTTGTCTCTGGCTTGGCCAGCTCTGTGCTGCTCTTTGAAGCCTTGCACTCTCTCTGAATATATGAAATGAAGACGTCCCCATGTAAGACCCTAAGCAACTTAGCAAGACCCTATCTTTAAATAAAATATAAAGGACACATGCGTGTCCTTTCACCTGTCTGATGAGCAGCAATAAAAGGACTCTTCTGCCATAAACATAGGTTGTCTCTGGATCAATTTTGTAATTTTCATCAGAAAAAACTTTTTTCATATTTTTAGCCTGGTTAGGAGGTCTGCTAGCAAGTCTCCTACAACCATTTCTTCCTCTTTGAATCCACAATCACTCTTTGCTTCAAATTTTCCACTGGCTTGCCAGCATCTTTATATATAGTCCCACCATGAGGAACTCTGTGATCTGCCCTTTGCATACCTGGACATCTTCTCATCCCTCTGCTGCACATTTATAACACTGTTTTTTGCTGTTTCTTTAACAAAACGGAGCCTTGTTGTTCCCTTGCCTGGGCCACTCTTCCCCAGATCCTCCCAAGCTAGCACTTGGGCCTCCCTAGTTCCTGACCACTCACCTAACAGTACCATGTTCCCTGTTCCCATCTGCCCTACTTTGGCTCTTCATAGCACTCACACAGCACATGGGAAATTACCGTATGTATTAGTTTCTTTCCTTGTTTATGTGCTGCCTCCCCTCTTACATATTAGGTTCATGAGGGCTGGGATTTTCTTCTTAGGTACTGCTCCATCCTCCTCTTTACAACTGCACAGGCACATTTTGGATATAAAGTAGACTCTACCTGAGTGTCTGAATCAATGAATGAAGGCAGCCCTTTTTCCTGTTAAAGATATACAATGGTCCAGCATCTCTACTCACCTTGCTGTTAGCAAGCTTTTTCTTTGGCTGAATATCAGAGCTGAATTCTATCAGTGACACTAGTTTTGTTTACCTCTTCATAGTAAAACTTCAGTTTCTTGTTTATTACCTGTATATACTAATAGATACTTATAAGGTTATAAAAATACCATTTATGACCCTCTTGCCTATTAGTGTCTCCGGATAATTCCTAAATACCATCTCAAAATGGTAGACTTTTAAATCACAGCTGTTTTACTGAGGATATGGTACTACTGAGACAATTTTTTTTCTGAATTATCTCAGTCTAAAGTCAACCTTCCCACTTGGGAAAATTCTTTCTAGGCCTTGGGTGGTGGTGCATGCCTGTAGTCACAGTTATAGGCATATGGAGGATAGTGGGAGGACAGTTAAGGCTGAGGCAGGAGGATCACTTGAGCCAGGAGATCAAGGCCAGCCTAGGCAACATGGCAAAACACCATCTCAAAAAGAAAAGAAAAGAAAGAAGCTAAATAAAATAGTTTTTTGTAGGCTTTGCTGAATTCTTCCAGAGTTCACGTTTTGGCACCATTCACATAGATCACTTCCCACGATCTTACTTCTCTCCTAAGTCATGACCTTCTAGTAGAAAGAGGGACTAAAAACCACTTGTCTCCCTAAGTCTTAATTTCCTTAGCAGGACTTCAAAGCCATTTTAAAAGAATATGATCCCTTCTGGGGGAATAAGAAGACTCCCTCCCTTCAGGGACTGTATAATCTTGACAATCCCCTTGTGCGGCTCCAATGACACGCACTAGTGAGTCACATTCTTCCACTAACCTCTGGACAGCGCCTTGGATGCCTCTGCTCCCCTGGGGCTCTTTCTCCCTGGATTCCCTCTTTCCTCCTGGCAGAGCCGGCTGTGGTATATGAAAGGCACCAGGCTCCTAGTCAGGGGTTCTGAAGTCACATTGCAATCCTCATGTGAACTAGCTGTGTGAATTTGGGAAAGTCCTGGAAGCCTCCCTAAATTTGCCTCTTCACAGCATACTTGAGAGGATTAAATGCATATATTTCTGAGAAGTCCTTTGCACTGGCTAAGGTGCCATTTAACCATGAGCTGTGGCTGTTAAGGTTATAGGAGCCTCATTCTTTTTTCAGTGCAGATGTGGAACTCAGACAACTGGCTACTAGAGGCAGAAAGCGCATGCTCGTAGAAAAACCACTTCTTGCTAAGCAACCAAGCCACCTCACTTTATGCCTTTTCTGCTGTTGCTAATGAGATCAAAGCATGAGGGAGAGCCCACGTGCAAATCTATCCGGAAAAATCCCTCATTCTGCTCTAATGTGAAGCCTTGGCAACTCAGAAGGAGGTTATTAGCCAAAAATCTAGAGGGAGCATTGTTGGGTTAGTCTGAAACAGTCTCAAAAGGAGAATTTCCCCACATTGGCTGGAAGCTCAGAGCACCCTGAAGAGGGAGGGAAAAGTCATAGGTGGTGGTCTTGTTTTCCTCATAGCAGAAACCTAGCCTGGCAGAGGCACCTTTCACAGGGGCTGAGCAGGCCTGCATGAAGGATGGTGGGCAGAAGCAATCTGGTCCAGCTCTCCACTCCTGCCTTCTTTCGACAAAATCTCAACAGCAGCTTGAATCCCAGGAGGCCTGGAGGAAACACCACCCAGGCCTGGCTGGTCAGGAACAGACACATGCCTGGAGCCCAAAGCCACTGGTGGCTTTTAAGAGCTTGGCATGACCCCAATTAAGCAATTCTGGAATCTGCGAAGGCTCTCCCCTGTCTCACCTCCCCCCACAACCACCCTCCTCAGACCTTCCTGGAAAAAGCAATATAAAACTGGCAGCCATCTCGTGCTTCCTTTTTTCTGCCAGCCATCTGTATTTCCAAAGGAATCAAGCCCAAAGCCTAACCACAGAGCTCAGGAAATGGAGGCTGCTTCCTGCTCCTTGAGGTGGCCCTACAGGCAGCCAACTCTCCTCCTCACTGACAGAGACAGGGAGGGAGAGAGAGGGAGAGAGGGAGGAAGCGGAGAGGGAGAAAGAGAGAAAGAGGGAAAGGGGGAGAAGGAGAGAGGGTGAGGGGAAGGGAAGTAGAAAGAGTGGGGAGAGAGGGAAAAGGGAGGGGGGAGGGAGAGAGGGAGAGAGAGAAAGAATATATTTCCTTTAAGGGGACACAAGATGCCTTTAGTATTTGAGTAGCTCTTATTATTTTTATTTACATTTTTATTCTTTTTGGGTATCAGGGATTGAACTCAGGGACTTGATCACTGAGCCACATCCCCAGCCCTGTTTTGTATTTTATTTAGAGACAAGGTCTCGCTGAGTTGCTTAGTGCCTTGTTGTTGCTGAGGCTGGCTTTGAACTCGAGATCCTCTTGCCTCAGCCTCTCGAGCGGCTGGGATTACAGGCATGCACCACGGTGCCCAGCCTTACTATTATTATTATTATTTTTTTTTAGTTGTACATGGACACAATGTCTTTATTTTATTGCTTTGTATATGGTGCTGAGGATCGAACCCAGGGCCTCACGCATGCGAGGCAAGCGCTCTACCACTGAGCTACAATCCCAGCCCCTTACTATTATTTTTAAAATGTTGTCTTTTAAGAGTCCTTTCCCCTTGACTTCAAAGATTCACAATTACAATGTTCTCAGATATTTCTTGCATTTGCTTGTGGATGGAAACTTAGTATGCTGGAAAGAGGGAGCTAAACTGTCAGAGACAGTGAATCCGAGGCCAGCTTAATGAGGACAGTCCCCTTGAGACTACTTCAGATTAACCCAACAATGATCCTTCTAGATTATGAGGGAATTGTGCAGTGAGGATGAATACCAGAAGAGCCTGAAGGGGTGCAGAAATCTCCCATATCCAGCAAGCAGTTTGGGGGGTTAAGTCTCCTTTACAATGTTTTGTCTGGCCCAACTTCTGTGCCATAGGCTCGCCACTGCACGGCAGTCTTTAGTTATCTGCAAATCTAAGTTGGGGCAGGGAAAGGGGTCCTTTTTTGACTCACTGGGTTCCTAGATTTATGTGCTGGCAGCTATTTTCAATTGGCATCTCAATTACATGATCCCTGGGAAAGTTCTCTGGTGGGGTCAATTTGAGGCTCTCCAAACAAATGCTATCTGGTTTTCATCCTTTGGTCCTTGGAGTGTCTTTTAAATTAGATGAAGCCTGTAGGCCCTAAACTGAATGAGTTGATGTACTTCTGCTAACACAGTGCAACAGATGGATCCAGGCACCAACAGTGTGTTTGAATTGTCAGAATATAATTCATATTTGGTGATAAACCAAAGAGTGTTGGCAACAGTCTAATTTAAGTATACCTGGTTATGTGTGATGAAAAGTAAACAACCTATGTCCTTAACCACATGAAAGGGGGAGTCTACTGACCTTCCCTCCAGGAGAACTTTCCATAATGGGTCTTAAACTCCAGTGCTTGAGGAAATCCTGGTTAGTAGGTCTGACCCACAGTCTCTAAGACAATGCCTACCTCCCATCTTACCCCCATCAGCATGCCTGAACTAACCTTGGCTGGAGTTCTGGGGGTGATATCCATTCCTCCCTTTTGGCCTAGTCCTTTTTCTCCTATCAGGCGTGTGGTTGATAGAAGGAGGCCCTAGAGCTAGCTTACATTTTACTGGTCTATGTTGTCTGGGGAGTTGCCTGGGTCAGAGTAGAGATTTCACACTTCAAGATCAGCTCAATTCGTTCATGCAGCACACACACAAACACATCTTAAACAACCCTATTTAGCCTTACCATGTGATATATGCTAGTTATTTTCTTTCTATCCTCTGTGATTTAATTTAAAATGCTTACTTCCACACACTAAATTTGATTGAACAACCCATTAATGGGTTCCTACTCACAATGAAATTTTGGATACAGGAACAGAACCTGCTCTTAGACGCTTCCAAATCAGGAACTTAGGCTTTGACTAGATAAGAAGAATGGGTTCTACTGAATTCATTCCTTGTATTTGCCAAGGGTCTATTAGGTGCCAGGCACTGGCATAGGTGCTGCAAATAAGAAGTTAAAAAAACAAAAGGTCATCTCTTGACTTGCAGGCCCAGATTTATTAGCAAAAAAGTTTTTTCAAGGAAGAAAATACTTTGAGTCAATCATTTGAAAAATAGCATTGTGTTCACGCAAAACAGAACCAATGGTATTTTAGCATAAAACATTCTGAATGACTCTTAGGGAAATTCCAGATTTGGAAATGATTTCTGATTCACTATCCTCTTGGTATGCATTAGCATTTGGCTCAGTGAGCTTCGCAATCTAATCAATAACATTTAGATCTCTCCACGGCTCTGAATCAGAGACCCTTACTTTATGAGCCCACAAATATGGCATGATGTCAGCTTTCTCAAGGACCATTCATTCTGAAACAAACATGAATTTGGTATACATTGGCCTTTTATATTGTATGAGACCAAGTCAATATACAAATCAGGAAATCCTGGTTAGTAGGTCTGACCCATCCAAATTAGCCCTAACATAACCACAAATGGTAGGGAGAAAACTGCAGAAAGATGGTTATGGAGAGGTTCCTCCTGCTAAGGAAGTTCCCCTGTGCTGGCCCTTGCAGCCCTCACTTATTGAGCTTCTCCCACCTTGGCATATGGATAAGTGTGCCATGGAGTATGGTCCTGCGGTGTACCTGGAAGCCACACCTGGGTCTCTACCGTATGACACATCTTTCAAAACTTTCTATCCAAGTGGCCTTGAATTGGTACCAACAGATAGAGCAGAATGTAAGTATCTCAAAGTAAGCATCAGTACTTTTTAAAGACTTCTGTTGTATCTTATTTTTCTTTCTTCTTTTCCTCTTCCTGGCCCTTCCCCCCATCTTTTTGGTACAGGGGGTTGAACCCAGGGGCACTTAACCTCTGAGCCACATCCCCACTCCTTTTTTTCTTTTCTTTTCTTTTCTTTCAAATTTTGGGACAGGGTCTTGCTAAGTTGCTTAGGGACACACTCAGTTGCTGAGGCTGGCTTTGAACTTGTGATCCTCCTGCCTCGGCCTCCTGAGCCGCTGGGATTAGAGGCATGTGCCACCATGTCCAGTCTTCTGTTTTTATCTTAAAGGACCAAGGGAATTTGGTAGAAGCCTACACATCATCAACATTTACTTTAACACACAAAACACCCCCTCTCCATTCCAGAAATATTCAGGCAAAAGAGATGCTTATCCTGTGGATCCCCAACTCTTTGGGAATCTGTTGCTAATCCCAAATCACTGGAGCCCTCCAGGGAAGAAGCTGTCAATTTCTGGGTGACAGCTGCCAATCTTTACTAATGTAGGGAACATAGTACTGGGCTCCTGCATCAAGGTGGCGATCTACTATTTCAGAGGACATGGGGATGGTAAAGGAGCGGGGAGGCAGCAATTGGTCAACTATTAGCACCCACCCCTAATATTTACCAGATTCTAATATGTTCAACATACATGCTATACTCATTTTTCTCTAGGCACTGTCCTAAGTAATGATATTCTTTTTTTTTTTTTTCTTTTTTTTTGGTACTGGGCATTGAGCCCAGGGGTATGCTTTACCACTGAGTTCACTGAGCTACATCCCCAGCTCTTTTTATTTTAAAATTTGAGATAGTGTCTTGCTAAGTTGCTTAGGGCCTTGCAAAATTGCTGAGGCCAACCCTGAACTGGCAATCCTCTTGCCTCAGCCTTCCAAGTTACTAGGTTTACAGGTATGTGCCACCACACCCAACTAAGCAATTATATTCTTTTAAACATATAATTCTTATAACAATCTTGTAAGGTAGATATGGACATATCCTCATTACATAAATAAGAAGATGCAGGCATAGAATGACCATACAATTAGGAGAAAATAGAGGTCAAGCTTACTTCCAGTCTGCCCAAGCACATTATACTTTTTTCTCTGCTCATTCTTGAAGAGCTATGAGTCTGTATAAGTACCATCAAATGGCACAATTTCCAAGCATGTTTAAGTACTAGTTACCCTCTTCAGATTAAATTATAAAAACTTTAAAAAATTTTTAGAAGTCCATTCTTTCAGGTTTTTACAGTGGTAAGTCACATAGTTTAAATGTATCACATTCTTAGACTTTTCTTCTCTTAATAAATATGATAGATGTATAAGGTCACTGTAGAATTAATGTGAGGTTTGGCTTTCAAATTATTCAAGTGCAATAAAGTTGAGACTTCAGATCTTTGCGTCAGCTTTCCAAAGGGTGATCCAAGGCAATTAAGAAGATTAGGCTACATGGGGAAAAAGGGTGGATGGGTATCATTTATTGAGGATTAATAGGAATGAGAAATCAGCAAGTTAAATGCCTTGGGAGGCTTCTGCCCTATCTGATATATTTACACCATGGCTGAGGCCTGGACTATGCAGATTATGGGAAAGAGCATCAATAAGGAAAGAGGTTTAACTTGAACTTGATGCATTGTTGCACCTGAGGGTTTTATTGTTACTACTAATCCCTGTCATCCACTGCTGGTCCTGTCTACTGGCCCCTTCTGAACACCACCCTTGGTTCACTGCCAGTGGACAGAGGCTCCCAAGCAACAGCAACTGAATGACTAGAGGCAAGGACTGCAAGTACCCTCAGGAGTCACGAGCCTCTTACAGAGCTCAGATTGCCCAGTGTTCTTCAATCAGCCACTTCTGTATGCTGTTGATTGTATCCATGGCAAGACCGTCAAGGGCTGCCCAAGGTCAATACTTAAGGATCTAAAAGAATCACTGGAGTATTTTTAAAAATGCAGATTCTAGGGTTCTGATTCAGCAAGTGGGTGGAGCTGCAAGGTTTAAAAAAATTACCCCCAAATGACAAAGCTTCACTCTGGGTGCATGTGGCTATCAGTTTTGCATGGGATATAATCACCCATTTACAGGCCTGAATTGACACTATTCTGTAAGCACCATGAAGGCAGGAGTTGTTTTACTCCTTGTATCTCAAATACAACACATCACCTAATTGACTGAGTGCATAATAATCGAAACAGATGACTCCACAGGATGACACCCTGTTCCTGTCCTTTAGGTTTCTAAGCATGATGTCCAGTATCTGACTTCTCCCGGAGGATATATAAGGTTGATTCAATCCTAGTGGAACATGAACCTAGGATTTGACAAGTATTCCTGCCTTTGCCAAGCAACAAGGTAAAGAACAAAAGTGAACGTGTTGGGGCTGGGGTTGTAGCTCAGTGGTAGAGCACTTGCCTAGCATATGTGAGGCACTGAGTTCGGTCCTCAGCACCACATAAAAATAAATAAATAAAATAAAAGTATTGTGTCCATCTAGAACTAAAAACAATTAAAAACAATGAACATGTTATCCACCACCCTTTCATGAGTCTTCTGAAACTTTCCACATGATCTGAGCACAACAAAGGAGAGGGACATTTGATAAACAATGTACTGGCTCTCAAAATACGCCTGGCATGTTGTTACCATACTTTCCAGTTCTTATAGATCTGTGTTCAGTTCTTCAGCCAGGGGCAGACTCAAAACCTCATCCTTCCTCTGAATAAATCTTTGATTTACTCATATGAAGGCAAGAAGATCAGGGTGGTAAGATGAGCTCTCTCAGGGTTTACAGTGGCAGTTCTTTAGCTCTGGTGACCCAAGCACACTGAAGGCACCACATCTGCCGCTCTGGCCTTCACCGGGATTCTCACTATGTAGCAGTCAGTAAAGGGTTAATGCCTACCATAACAGGGGGCTTCCAGGCCTCTGCAGCCACCCAGCTGAGCTCACTCCTTGCTGATTGTTAAAATATTTGAACATTACCCTCTGGCTTCTACATTCTACACACACACACACACACACACACACATGCTATTTTCACCTCTCTGGGCTTCTGCTTGTTCTATGCCCTATGCTCAGAATGTCTATCCCTCCAGCCCCCAACTTTCTTGAAACCCCTCCCTGATTCAGATCTTTGGTTCAAATACAATCTTCAGGAAGCTGTTCCTGATCCCAATCTCCTCTCTCAAAAATAACCACTGCCTCTACCATAGCCACAGGTCCTTCCTTTAAAGATTTTCTAGTAACCTCTATATTTTTTAACCTTGATTTCTTCAGTTTTGCACAATTTCCAACAGGCTTACTTTTCCCACTGCTGAGATTTTAAGAATAAATGTAAAGACAAAATGATATTGTTCAGTAAATTTCCAGAAAGCCAGAGCCGGTGGCGCATGCGTGTAATCCCAGAGGCTCAGGAGGCTGAGTCAGGAGGATTGCAAGTTCAAAGGTAGCCTTAGCAAGGGTGAGGCACTAAGCAACTCAATGAGACCCTGTCTCTAAATAAAATATAAAATAGGGCTAGAGAAGTGGCTCAGTGATTGAATGCCCCTGAGTTCAATCCCCAGTACCCCCCCCCAAATTTTCCAGAAAGCCAGTCCTGGACCACCTAGTAATCTCTAGAAGATTAATATAACCCTAGTTATTAGCTCTCTCTATTTGAGGATGTGCTTTGGCCACTGAGGGGCTTAGTGTCTTAGTCCCTCAGGGGTGGCTCTTTAGGGCTGCAGGTCCAGCCTCTAAGATTAGAAAGGCAGATGGGAAGGTGGAGACCAGAAAAAAACCATGAACAAAAAAACCATAAATAAATCCTACCATTTAATGCTCAGGGGCAAAGGACTGGCATATGGTTTCTTAGGGGCATGGATGGAGTCTCTTCTTATAGTTAAAGCCCATCTCCTCACCTGTCATGCTGTGGGACAGACCTGTTGGGCCGAAGTGGCCAGCACCCCTTAACCTTACTTCAGATGCTCACAACTCTAAACTTTCTTTTCCTTTTTGGTTTCTAGCTTCTCACTGCCTTGCAAAACAAGGGCTCTACACATATTAGCTCAGAAGCCTCCTGAGGCCACAGCTGGCTCTGGCTGATTCTTTTACCTCTATAACATGTAATGACTATGGTATCAGACACTCATCCAGCACTTGCTACCTGCCAGGCTTTGTTCAAGGCACCCAGCCATAAACACCCTAACTACCCCATGTTCTGCAATTAGCCTCAGTTTACAAATGCAGAAACCAAGACTGAAAGCAGTGACATGAAATGTCCAAGCCACAGATGTGGGAACTGATCCATCTGGCTGCACCATCCCTGTTCTTAGCTACTACTCAATGTCTCATATGCAGCAGGTACCCTAGAATATTTTATCAAATATAGAAAGAGTGCCTCAGGGGCTCAGTGGCCAAAAAGACACTGGGTACTTTACTCAGGATTTTTGCAAATGTTTGATATTCCAAAACTTCCCCAGATGACTTGGTGCTGTTATCACCACACACCAGTGTCATAAACCCCCAAACACAAGTCATAGGGAATGAATGGTAGATCTGTTATGCTTAAGGGTATGTGAATGTATACAGGTAAATGCTAGAACTGTTCTCAGTGTCTGAGGAAAGATGAAAGGCTTGGAAGTAGTTAAACCACTTAGGAATAATAACTTTAGAGTTATCATTGAAGGAGAGAGACATGAGGGTGTAGGTGTGTATATGTGCACACAGGAGTGCAGGGTGAGTATGTACTCAAGAGGGAGTGAGCTGGTGGCACATGTCTTTTTTCTCCTCCCTGTGTCCTGACGAAGGCTGTCTGTCTTGGCTTGCAACCATTTGTAAAGACCCCATAGAGTCCACTGGCCTCCTGCACAGGGCGGGAGCAGAGTCATTCATCACTGTCAGGAGATGTGCTGCACACAGCAGGGCAGGCTTTCTTCCCTGCTGCTCCTGCAGCTAGAGCTGCAAATCTTGAAAAGATGCAGAACATGCACATTGCAAATAACCATCTATCATCTTGGATGTGCAAGCCCTGGGAGAGGCGCCTCCCTACATGGGGCTGACCCATTCTAACTTCAGCTCAGGCCCCAGCTAGAACTTAGACCATGAGGACTTTTGGGGGTACCTAATCCCTGCCCCAGCCAACCTTCATCCTGGATAATCTGTTGAGGTTTGGGGTTGAAATTCTCTGAAAGGATAACCAAACCCCCACTTTTCTCTGCAAAATCAGATTTTCAAATTGCTTTTAGCAATCAGACTGCTGCCAAGGTGGCCCATAATCATTAAATTATGAAAATACAAGTTGCTGGGAGGAAATGAATACCAGGTTTCACTAGGGAAAGGCCTGCTTTCTTGTGAAGTAATTATAAAATTAAAATGTGATATTTCTCTGGTGAGTCTAGAAAGCCTCCCAGCGCGGTCTGTGGCACAACAGTAACGTCAGAATTTGCACTGAGGCGGGACTGAGAAATCCTTCTGTGCCCCAAAAACGCCAGTCAGGGACTTCGGCAGGTAAATTTCCAAAGATTGGGTTAAGAGTGATTAAAAGCAAAGAGAAGGAAAAGTACAGAGTTTAGATTATTCAATTACTCTTTAAAACTCAGGAGTCAAGCTGTTAGAAAATGCAGGCTTTCCAAGCAAGACTACTAATGCTGAGCTAATTAGACCCATAGGCATGGCTAACATATAAATTCAGGACCCAAAGAGGGGCACTGTCCCTTTAAAAACTGCCTTGGGATCAGTGGAAGAGTTAATGGGTAGTGTCAGTGGGGCTGCTTTATTAGGTGGTCCTAGAGAGGATAAAGCCTGGGGTTTCTGTAACAGGGCTTCTGTGCTTGATTCAATAAATCAATTTATATGAAATGCGGGTGCAGCCCTGGAGCTGGCTCCACAGAGCACTCTGTAGCGCTTCTCAATCTGCTCCTCCACTTCCCTGTCAGCTTGCCAGAATGTGCTGTCAGAGGGCATCGAAGAGAGCAATAAAGAATAAGATAGAAGCCGCATCTACAATATTTGTAAAGCTTGACCTGGCAGCTCCAGACCACGCTTGGGGCTGCCTCCAGTGAGTTGCTCTCTCCAGAAAATGCTTGGACTGTTGGTAAGAAGCCTAAGGCTGGGGGGCTGTGCCTCTTACAGCTGAGCGGGCTCCAGGCTGCCGATGAGGATAAAGGGCACCCCAAACAGAACCCAAAGGCTCTGTGAAGTTGCTTTTTAATCACATTCTCAGGGTCTGAAACACTCTCCAAAAGGTAAAAGGAAAAAGTGACAGGAATGAAAAGTGCCGACAGTCGGTACCAGCCCAGAAGGCGGAGCAGAGTGGGCTCTGTGGAGGAGGAGGCATGCTACTCAGCCAGGCAGATGAACTGGGGGCTCTCTCGGCTGGTCTGCAGGATGCAGCTTCTCCACTGCCCCAGTGAATGACAGCTGGAGCCAAACCCAGTCTTTCCTAAACACAGCGACTGATGTCCCTGAAGATCCCGAAGGTGGAGTGACGCCCATCCCCCAGCTGACTCAGTCCTGCAGCAGCGGGGCCAGAAGCCATGGAGTTTGGCCTGCGCCCATCCACCTCCCCTGCCTGTGCTTGCCTTTTTAAAACTCGGTGCTGTTGAGATGTGTTGTTACAGGCCTCTCCTTGTACCACATTCCACGTGCCCACTAGACCCACACTCTCCCATTATCTGGACCACAGCCCACAGACCAGCAGACCTTTCTGTGGTAATAAGAGTGATTTGCACCATCCAGTGCAGTAGCCACCATCCACATGTGGCTACTGAACAACTGAGACACGGCTAGTGAGACATGGGGAGTGAATTGTTCATCTTATTAAATTTTAACTAATTGAAATTTAAATGGCCACACATGGCTAGTGGCTACTATGCTTGAGAACATAGAAAAAAGAAAGCTTTCCTTTGCCTTCATTGAAATACAGAGTGCTGGACTGGGCAGATGACGGTTGACTCCACTGTTCCCGGTGGAAAATCCCTTGATTTGCTCATAGTTTTTAGGGAAACAGGGGAAGGGAAAATTACCCTGACACATCATTAAGTTATAATCATAAAAAGTCAAGGGCTGTAAGAGACTAGAATAAAAGGTTACCATCTCTGAAATCTATCTAGAGGAATCTGTCTTTCCCAGAAGCTCTCAAAGCAGAACAAAGCTTGTTCCCCACCGGACACAGAGGCTGGCAGCAATAGGCAAAGGAGAGATTTTATAAATGAGAGACTTCAGCAGAGGAAAGTCTCAAAAAGCCTATTGCCCAAAGCACCACTGTCTTACTAAGTAAGCCATGTGATCTCAAGTCACCAGTCCTGCCTGGCCCCTGAAATAAGACCATCATAAAGGTTAGAAGGCTTTGCTTAAAAGAAGATTTCTGGCGTACATTGTTCATAACCAGAACCATCTGGAAGCAATCTTGCTTCACATGATGGACTTTTCTTCTTTGGCCCTTTCTTTCTCTACAAATCCCATCAGTCCAGGAACAGCTGCTGGAGAATCTGGCCAGAAGCCAGGGGTGAAGTCACAGCCCCCTTCCACACCAATGTCATTATGCACCCCCAGCTGGCTTATTACCCGACATGGCTACACACAGGGTATGAAGAATGCTGATCCTACATGAAAAAGCAAAATCACCAGCAGTCACAAGAGGAGGGACCTACAGCCACAAAGCCAGCTGTGAGAAACTTGTTTCAAGTTGGTAACATAGACACTTGCCAGCAAATTACTGCCTGATACAACTCAGAGTGCCATGGGTCGGGACTCAGAGCTCTTAGAAAAACACACTGCCAGTTTCAGCACAAAGGGCCAGGGAGGAGGGGCACCAGCCTGGAGATTCTGGCACCAGGGCCACTGACACCAGGCACAGAAGGTGAGAGCCATGTGGGTGATGGGGACATCAAGGGAAGGACACATCAGGGACCAGCTCAGTGATGGGCTGGGTGTTAGACAAAGGCTTTGTAAATCAAGCCACTGAGCTAACTCTCTGAGGAAAGAAGGAAAGGGAGGTTGGGGAAGCCAGAGAAGAGACCAATTTCATTATGATGGGCCTGGTGACAATAACCTTTTGTCCTCTAAACAATCTGGGTCTGCCAAGCTGCTCCACAGTCTCCAAGAAAGCATGAGGATCCCGTCAGGAGGCAACAGACTCATCCTTAATTATGAGACAAGGCTTCCCAGAGCTGACATCCTCTCCCACACTTCCTCCCTGCTGCACACACTCCACAGAATGCTGGCATGATGCTCCTCTAATGAGAGCAGGCAATTTCCCTAAGCACAGGAGATCTGGTTATTCAGGGGCTCTTCCCCTACCATCACCAACCCCGAATTATGTTCAGGCTCCTGATAATGAGTGGGAAGTATCAGCTTAATTTGACCAATGGTCTACTGGGTCACATGGGGAGCTAGAAAAGTCACCGCCTGGTAGCTCCTAAAATGCTTCATTCTTATTGCCTTAAGGATTGTCAAGGAGATGCCAATTTAGCAGACAGAGGCCCCCAATTTAAATTTATATCAGAGATCAAAATGGTGTAATGATGTCTAGCTCTACCCTGAAAAAAGTTGATTGGCACAGCACATCAGAAAGAGCCCTGGAAAAAGACTGGGTTCTAGTCCTGATTCTGACACCTGTGCTTTGGTGGATGCTGAGCAAACCACAGAGTCCCTCAGCCTCTACTTGCTCAACTGCAAAATGGAAAAAAGGGGCCACCATTTCATAGCTGGCAGTTCAGCACAGTGGTTGGCAGTGCACACTCCAAAATTACACTGTCTGGATTTACAGGCCAGGCTCTGGAACCTTCCTAGTTGTGTAACCTTACACAATTTAGCCTCTGTGCTTCAGTTCCCTCACCAGTAAAATGTACCTAGCTGATAGGCCTGTTTTAAGAGTTAAATATGAGTAATTAAGTAAAGCTCTCATCACAGGGCCTGGCCCCTAGCTCTCCTGATAAATATCAGCCAACCCCATTACCATCATGATAAATGGGGAAGGGGGGGGCGTTTAAAATCTCCATGACTATAAATTTACTGCAAGGATTAAATAACTTAACAGTAGGTAGACCCTTTGTTAGGGTTCAGAGAAGTAAGTTCACAGCCCAAGGCAACTTCTGAAGCCAAGAAAGGAGGGTCTAGGGAAGGACTTATTTGTATCCTTGAGGACCACACACTCCAGATATCACTGCCAGTCCACCCTCAACCAATTCTAACAACTTGGAAGTGATTTATGGCTTTCATGGGAAAAAAACAGGCTATAGATGCTCACGTCCCTTTTCATAAATTAATTTTCCAGTCTTTCTCTTCCATAAACAACTAAGAAAGGCAGAGAACCCCAGTCTTTTTTTTTTTTTTCAGTGCTGGGGATGGAACTTAGGGACTCACGTGCACTAAGTAACCCCAGTCTTTTTTAAGTCCTATTTTAAGTCCTTTTTTAAGTCCTAAAAACAGCTATTCCATTTTAGGCTTTCTGTTCAAGGGGGAAAATATTTTTAAAGGGAACTCATTAGTTGAGGGAGGAGGTTTACATAAAGCCATGGTCAAAACTGGTTTTAAATATCCCAAGTTCTTCCAACAAAGATATAAAGGGCTTTCTTTTTCCATAAGTCCCATTTTCAAATCAAAATAAGAACAGGTAGGAAATGCACAAAGGTGTACATAAATCTCTGCTTGTAGCCAACCTTGTGAGCCAACAGCCATGTTGGGAATTACACTGAAAACAAATCAAATCATGTCTGACTAAAGTCATTCTCCATCTTGGCTTCTCAATTATTTAGTACCTTCTGTGAAGTTCCATGCAATTAAAAACAGCCTACTTATGGGCTGCTTATCTGCATAGGGCCCTGCTAACAGAGAGACAGAGAGAGATGGGCATGGGGAGAGAAAATATGTGCATATAAAGTTGGATGTAATCTAGTTCTGAACTTACCTGCACTGAGAAAGTTATTAAACGAGGGCAATCTTTAGCTGTTTGTTATAGGAAAAATGTATAACTCACTCCAAAAGGGAGAAAAATACAGCTTCACAGGAATATAAAACATTAACCTCATCACATGGTTTTGGTGGACCTTTTACAGCCTTTGAAAGCATCTTGCCCATTAAAGTGATGATGCCTCTTATCTCATTAGAAATGCTTTCCAAAGCTAGTAACAATATATATTGTTCTTCCCGCCCCAGATGAATTGACACTAAGCAGCTATAACAAAGATACTCGTTCAAACAAGTCCTAGGCATGCCATTACCCAACTTTGTGTTGACTGCTTAGATCTCATTTGCCTTCCTGGCACAGAAAGAACATACAAACAGACTTGCCTCAAGCTCAATGTGTCTGTAATACAAAATCACTGTTCCTGCCTTTCTTTTCGACTGTCCATGACGCTGACCTGCCAGCTTCACCTTCTGCCAAATAGACCCCTCTACTTTCAGCCAATAAATAATTGCTTCCTGTCTACTCTATGGGTCAGGTACAGGACTTAGTACCACCAGCACTGGTGCCTCCTGGGGAGCCTACAGGCTAACGGAGAAGACATAGTTAAATAAGTAATTGGAGTCATCAAAGACTGACCCCTTATCTCCTGGACTAAACAATTTTCTTTTTTGTTGATTTCCTGTCTCTTGTTTTCTGCTTCTGTCGCTCTATTTAGAGTTTGAGACCTCACATATATATTTCTATGATAGCTTTTCCCTGGGTACTTAAATCTGCTTTCTAGAGTCAGTCTCCTACAAATTTCTCTTAAGATAACCTTACAAAAATATTGCTTCCATGTAATTCTTCTTCTCAGGAATTCACAAGATCAACCTGACAGTCTCCCACAGTAGATCATCCATTTCTCTGTCTGGCTTCTCATGTTCCTTGTTATGTTCCCTTGGTACAAGTTCACTGTGTTTCTCACAATCTCTCTTCTTGTATCTAGCCATTTTCCTTATTTTCTTTTTAGATATATCCTCCCGCCCCTTTAAAAAAAAAACATGTTTACAACCATGGGTTCCTAATCTTTCCATCTCTCCAAACTGTACAACACTCAGACCAAACTGTGATGGGTATTTCTGAATTACACTAGCCCTCATCTTAAACATCTCTGCAAGAAGTGCTGATCTTGCTGATTGAATACAAATGGATTTATAAGAAAACCCAGTCAGGGTTAGAATGACTCTAGGACATAAAACCTCAGAGCTGCAATATGGTGAACTTTTTTTTGATAAATCCATTCATCTTTTAGAGCAGGGGCAACTATTTTGGGTCTGTAGGCCATATAGACTCTGTGGTAACTACTCAACTGCCCTGCTGTAGGTGAAGACAGCTACAGTTCAAATGTAAACACAGGGGAGTAGCTGTATTGAGAAGAGAATTATTTACAGAAACAAGTTGTGAGCTGACTTTGGCTTTCCAGCAATAGTTTGCTGATCTCATTCTAGACAAAGAAAAGTAGATCTGGGTGAGGATCTGCTTTTTCAGCTGGCAAAGAAAAACCAAAGATCCTTTAGATGAGCCTCTTTTGGGTAGTTCAACTTGTTCCTTTATGACAATATGTGCCCTACAAGTAGGTCCCCAGCCTAGAAGTCATCAGCATGGGAATCTTGGCTCTGACCATCTGTTCACAATGAAGAAGGACAGTGAAAGCTATGGCTCTGCTTTTGTTGGAGACGTGGTAAGGAGAGTTAACGACCTCATTCTTCTATTATCCTCCAGTCTCAGGACATCAGAGCAAATCCCCCACACTTCTGCATGCAAGGCTCTGCTCTTTCATTGACTCTGTATACCAACCCTGGAATGTGTAAGAACTTGTCACCTGTCTACTACTCCGAAGAAACAGGAGGTCTTAGTCATCATCAGACACTGATGATGAGAACAAGACATTGTGAGAACAAGACACTCCACAGTCAAGAGTTCTTACATCAATCTGAATGTGATAAAATACAGTGGGTCCTTCACATCTGCAGGTGTCATTTCTGTGGTGTCAATCAACTGTGGATGGAAAGCATTTTTAAAAAAATGTATCTATAGTGAGTCCAGTGTTTTTCCCCACTCATCCTTATTCCCTATATGATATAGTGTAGTAACTATTCATATAGAATTTATACTTCATTAGATATATTAAGTAATGGAGAGATGACTTAAAGTATGCGGGAAGGAAGATATGCATTGGTTACATGCAAATACTACACCATTTTATATAAGGGACTTGAGCATCCTGAGATTTTGGTATCTGTAGGGGATCCTGGAACTAATCTCTTACAGACTGAGGAATGAATACAGCTCATTATCTTGAATCTGTACAATGATCTTCAGAGGGCATATTTTTACTTTATCCATGGAAAAATAGCCTCTAGGTATTAATTAGAAAGTCAGAGTCAGGATTCTCCTCATTTAGAAAGTCAGAGTCAGGATTCAAACCCAAGCCACTCTGGCTCAATAAATCCTTGGAAGATTCCTTCAAGCCTCTCTACCTGTTTAGTAACCCTGGCCTAAAAGCACAAAGCTTAATGTGTTTTATAATCCCCCAAATGGTTGTTCCATGCAAAGTGAGGAATTAAGTCGGATTCAGGGGACCCACTATCCCTGAGGAGGGCCTCCTGTGATTTCAGAACTGGTCCTAAGAGAGAACGGCAGAAGCAGTCATACACTTTTGTCCTTCACCACAAATCCAGGTCTCTGGCTGCACAACCTGATCCCACCTGCATAAGTGGCTTTTTGCAGTGGTGACGATTCCTATGCACACACACTGCAGTGGTGCTGGGGAGGAGGGAGGCGTGTTCTTACCAGCCTGTCATATTAAAGTCCCTGTAGAGCATCTTCTTTCCAAGTTCCTTTCTCTGTACTCTCCTTGGAAACTCCAAATGTGTGAACTCATTTCCCAGCAAGTGAGGCTGCATGAATGCCTAATAGCAAAAAAAAAAAAAAAAAAGCCACACACATTTAGAAGGAAAATAAGAATCAGGATATTTCATAAATTGAGACAGGCCATAGTTCAAAACCAAGAAAATCATCTCATATTTTAAGGGAAATAAATAAATTTCAGCATTTAAACACTAACAGAAGATGACCAAGTAGAAAACTTGCACTTAATAAAAGAATGTCACTTTTTCATTTAGTATGAAATACTGCTATCAGAGACATGTAGAATGAAAGGCGTAAGGAAAAGAGACTGAGCTCCAGAGTTCACTTTTGAATTCTGATCCCAGATGGCTTGCTGTCCTGAATGGCACATGGTAAGGGAGAAGGCGAGCACTCTCACCCTGACTATCTTTGCTCTCATCTCATTTATACCTGCAGTTACCATGGCCTTGCCTTTGAAAGCTGCATGTGAGTCTCCAATAAACACAGGGCTTGAGGCCGTAGGGTGGGGCCAGATTCACCAGACAGGAACATTTTTCTGGACCCCCTCCAGTTTGTACTGCAGTCATTTGCTCCTGTCATTGGAAGACTATTCTGGAGCAGATGGCTTCTCCCCCTCCCCGCAAATCTCTGTTCACACGACCAAAGTCTTGAGCAAACAGCCACTTAGGGAATTGCTGTGAAAACAACAAACAGTCTTATTGTCACATTCAGAATTCAAATCTGGCTGTCCAAGAGATGGAGTGCTCCTGTTTTAACATCCCTGCTCAGGGGCCACACACTGTAAGCATACCTACACTGGAGCTTACATCAAGCCCGATGCCTGCGTATTAGCAGTGCGGTGGGATGGATTGTCTTTCTTCGTTGGCAGGGAAAAGAGTGGGCAGGGCACATTATGGCCTGGCACTGTGGGAAAGCAAGGGATCCCTACTGCCAGACAGATGGCCATGTCCTCAGTTTATAGGAATAGGTTGAGTATCCCTTATCTGAAATTTTTTGGTCCAAGAAGCACTTAGAATTTTAAAAAAATATTTCAATATACCTCACAAGGCATCCTGGGAATGGGACCCAAGTTTAAATACAAAATTCACTTATGTTTCACATGTATCTTATACACACAGCCTGGTGGCAATTTTACACAGTATTTTTCAGTGTGCTTTTGACTACTACCTGTCATGTGAGGTCAAGGTGGAATTTTGCACTTATGGCATTGTGTCAGTGCTCAAAATTTTTCAGATTTTAGAGAATTTCAGATTTTTGTATTTTTGTATATTAGAGATGCTCAACCGACAACAGACAGCTCCCACAGTCTCCTTCCCAGGACCAGATGCCAGCAGATCTCCCACTGATGCTCACAGTAATTTGGAGGTACTAGTTAGACATTAGTCATTGGAAATTCAGTTTATCAGGAGCCAAGGGAAGCAAGCTGAATTGTCTACCAGGCTAGTCATATCTGGCCAGTGGTGAAACTCTGAGGCAGTAGTTCTGGGCAGGCTTGGGCCAGACAGGATGGGGTGACAGGACAACGGAGGAGAGTTGGGTCTTTCCTGGCTACAGCAGGTTCCAGATCTGGTGAGACTTCTGGATCACTTTGAGGGGGTCTGAAACTCTGTGAGAGATGAGACTTGGGCTGCTGATAGTCATCAAGAAAGCTTTAATTCTGGGTTTTACAGATAAATTCTCCTGGGGAGGAAGGAGAGGAACTAATATGTAATAGGGCAGGTCAGTGGTGTGGGCCATGTATGAGACAGATATGAGTCTGCATTCAAGCTCTGCATTTATAAACTCTGATTTTGTGGGTTGTTTAATTTCATAGTTTCCTAACCTGTAAAATGAGATTAATTACATATTTTTATTCTGCCATTTTTATAATTAAATGAAATGTCTCTAGGGTACTGATCAAGGTTGTCTTTGCACATAAACAATAACTATTATACCCATTTAATGATTATTGAGTCCTATCACATCCTGAGTACTCTGCTCAGAGTCTTGTGAGTTTCATCTCACCCTCTAATAACTACATGGCCAGAAAGAGCTACTTAATTTGTACGGTCCAGTGGAAAATGAAATATAGAGCCTCTGTTCATGATGAAGAATTTCCAGGCAGGCACAGCAGTACATTAAACCAAATACAAGGTCTGTGTGACTGTACAACTTATAGCCCAAAGAGCCCAGCTGTGTCAAAGAGTAGAGAGCATTTTACTCCTCTTTTATTTTGGCCCACCAACAAAAACTAAGGAACAGAGGTTTAAATAGTCAATAAACAGAAGCATCTGTTATGTATTCTTTTTCATGTTTCAGAATTTTGAGACTGTATCAGCATGGAGTTTTGATCCACATCTATACCTGCAAGCTGGAATAACAGTGATTTAGGGGTTACCATCTGCCTTAAACTAGGGACTTGATACACCTTATCTTAATCACTCAATGCTACAAAGCCTGTGTCATAGACTTGACTTACAAATGAGGAAACTAAGTCCCAGAAAGGTTGAGACCCTAACCCAAGGTCATTGGCTAGGACTGAGTTGTTCTAGAGCCTGTGTTCAATATCCTCCTCAAACTCCTCCTCAAACTCCCGTCCTATCTTCCTACAGTAGCCCTTTCATCCCTACCCACATACTTAAAAAAACAGCAGGAGAGCCACAGAAGGCCTGTGAACATTTGCTCCTAGCCCATGCAGTCTGAATCAGCAGATACAGTTAAATGATAAATGAAATACAGATCTGCACACAGAACAGTTGCAAGGATATTTCTGACGTTATTTTTGACAGCAAATAACTAGAGAAAATCATTTAACCACAATGAGTAACTAAATAAACTAGCACAAATCCATTCAAAGGAACTCTATGCTATTATTTTAAATGATGCTACAGAGAATATGCAGTGATGCACCACAGTTGATGTCACTGTACAAAGGAGGTTATCCAACGTTATGTGCATGCACAAGTATAGAGGCTTACATGTGGTTACATGTATGTAAAAACGAGTGTGTGTTCTGGTGGGAATATGTCTACAATTCATGTGTTGTAGATAATCCCCAATGCCATCTGTTGGGAAGTGTTTAGGTCCTGGGGCTCTGTACCCATGACTGACTAATGCTGGTGTAAAAAGGACCTGTGGGAGTAGATCTCTCTGTCCCTCTGACTTCTGCAGGTGAGGACATAGCAAATAGGTCCACACCAGACTGTTGACACCTCCATCTTGGACTTCCAGACCCCAGAAATGTGAGGAAGAAATTTTCTCTTCTTTATACATTACCCCATCTGTGGTATTCTGTTATATCAGCACAAAATGGACGACAGCATGTGTGTATAAATAGAAACACAACACATATGTGCACTAGTGACAAATCACACAGGACCCAAAGAACATTTCTGAGCACATTTCTTCACAAACCACATGATTAAGAGGGTGATGGAGGGGCTGGGATTGTAGCTCAGCGGTAGAGCGCTTGCCTCGCATGCGCGAGGCCCTGGGTTCGATCCTCAGCACCACATACAAAGCAATAAAATAAAGACATTGTGTCCATCTACAACTAAAAAAATATATATAAAAAAAAGAGGGTGATGGATTTCAGGACACATTACACCTCAAATGACATTTAGCACTTGAGGAAACAGCAGAAGTAGACTGCTATGGTTTGAAAGGAGCTCTCCAAGGCCAGTATATTGAAGGCCTGGTCATCAGCCTCTGGTGCGAGGCTGAGACTTCTGAGATGGTGAGCACAAATAAACCTTTCCTCTTTTTAGATTGATTTATCTCAGGTACTTGTTACAATGGCAGGAAGCTGACTAACACAGAGGCCATGGACACTAGAAAGAATTCTTCTCATCTCTTTCCCCAAAGCATGCCATAAAATTTAGCTGACCTTCTTCTGAAATTGGTTGTAAGACACTCATTCCAGAGGAGTCCTGCTCCATACCTGGGGGAAAGGAACGTCATACAAGGATGCCCAGAAATTTCTAAAATAACAGGCCTTGCTGAGCTAATCCTCTTCCCCCAGGTTACTACCATTAGATCATAAACCTTCCATCCTCCAATCAAATTTATACATAACTGTCCACAAAAATAAGTCTTCTTTGTTTCTTTGGCTCTTCATTTCCAAAGGATCTTGTGTCACATGCAATTTATATTAAATACATTTTAGGCTTTTAGCTTAATTGTCTGGTGTTACAGGGCCATTAGTCATGAACTCAGCAATGGGTAAGAACAACAACAACATCTGTTCTCTCCTGCAAGGCTAAGTATGCAGTTTAGAGGCACTGTGCCTCCTAATGGATAAGTGGACCCTTTGTTGGTGCCTTAACCAGGTGCCCTTGTGCCATTTTTTGCTGGCATACATTTGCCTGGGCATCTGTATCAGAGCATCTGTTGAGGCAGATGCCTGCAAGTTAGCTGGCAACTCCTCAGTGGCTTTGTTATCTGCAGGGGCTGCTTTACCTCTCCTTCGAGGATGTCCATGTTCAAAGGAGCCTTAAAGTCTGTGTCATTTGTGACATTGTAGCCTCCTCACATGTAAGTCTTTCATAATCTCAACAGAGAGCTTTCTCTCAGGATGACAAGGTACTGTATTTCATCCAATTTAAGATGCCATTTATTAAATGTGCCATTGTTTTATGACCTCTAAGAAAGAAAACAAGAGCTGCCAATTAAATTGTGCTCAATGCTTTCTTACCGTTTCAGATTTTTGTTTTGCTTATTCTGGAAGAGCTCCTTTAGACTGAAGGCAAATTTTATTATCTTTTACTTTTGTGTACACTTAGGATATAGAAGCAAAGTAACTAGATGGTCCACAACTTACAATGGGGCTACATTCCCAACAAAATCCACTGTAAGTTGAAAATGCCTTTAATATTCCTAACCTCCTGAACATCAAGGCTGAGCAACACAGGACATTGTAGAACATCTATTGTTCACCCTTGTGATCTTGTGGCTGGAACTGGGAACTGTGGTTCGCTGCTGCTGCTCAGCATCGTAAGAGAGTACTGTGCTGCATTTCACTAGCCTGGGAAAAAATCAGAATTCAAAATCTGAAGCACGGGTTCTATTGAATGTGTATTGCTTTTACACTGTTGTAAAGTCCAAAAATCATAAATAGAACCATTACTAGTCAAGGACACTCTGTGTACTGACTCAGGTTTTCCAAAACTTTTTCACAGTTAGAATCCTACAGCTCTCATTACTTTTCGACTTGGGATCATGATGTTCATGATTTTCCACATTGCCCTGGGTTTCATGAGAGCACTGGTGACGCAGCATTTCTTAAATCATCCACAACAGAACTATATGCCACAAAGCCAGCGGTGCGGAAGTTCTTAAGCCAGCTCTGCAGTCACTAGAGCCAGCTTACTGCTGACTCCCACTTTGGGAATGTGCTTCAAGGAGTCGGATTCACACCTCCCCAACTTCCTGTACATAGCCAGTTTGATCCAAAGAGACTTAACAAGTGTTTCAGTTTTGTCTGCACAGTTGTTTTCCCAAGCTCATGAACCCCTGTTCTGCAAACTGGTGCAATGGGGTTTGGGACATGCTGTTCTAAAATATGGCATGTTGGCATTTCAGGAAGCAGAACAGGACAGTCTCTCTTACTTTCCCCTAGTCCTTCTCCCCTTTAGCATGTCAGCAGACAGGTATCCTCCCTGTGCCTAGAGGGGAGGAACATCCTTATTTTTTTGAAGACACTGGATTACAGGAGAATCTGAATAAAGACATCTTGCTAAATCCCCCTGGCTTATTCCCATTTGATCATAACCCCATTGTCCGATCATGTTTCTCCATGGATGCCCACTCTATCAAACTTAAGGCATAAAAAATACACAAATTTACATGTTTCTTTGGAACTTCATGTTCTGATAAAGGCGCCTGTGTCAGGTACAACTTGTAGTACACAAATTTGTTTCTTGTCTTGCTAACCCATCTTTTGTTATAGGGACTTTGCTCTGAACACTGTAATGGGCAAGAAAAAAATAAATCCTTCCTCCCTTCCAGATGCTCGCTCATGTGACATTTACACGTGCCCAAGTCATGCAGCTGGCTGACAAGAACTGCAAACTATACCAATTTTGAATATATTAAAAGGTAGAGGACAAGGGTGTTAACTCTGAGGGAACACGGTAATGTTCATCCCATATTGGTACTGATGCCACACCTTGAGCAGTCTATCTTTGGTGATTTTTCTTCCCCTCTTACAAATAGCCGTAACACATGTGGCATGATTTTTTTTTTTTTCTGTCACAAGCATGCCTCCTGTGGAATTATGAGCAGCTCATGTGCACCTGTGGCACATTTTTACCACTCTTTCTTCTTTGAAATCACCATCCACCTACTAAACAGTAGGCCTGTGTCTTATCAGCACTTCAAATACTTGCTACTGTTGCCGCTGGCAGACCCTCTGCAGTTAATGGTGTTCAAGTAACGCAACTCGAGAACCCAGTAAGAGCAGAGTGAACATATGGCTGCTTAGTGAAAAATGAGATGCTAAATTACAAAGAAGGCACACAATTTGTAAAAACCACCTGTTGGTTTTCAGAGGAAGACACTTCTGCTCATTAGTGTATCATTTTATGCAATCATTGTGAAAATTTATACAAATGGTCTTATATGCACACGTTTACATATGTACATATGTTCAATATCATTGAAATATCTAAAATGTTCTTTGAGTATTTCCTTTTTTTTTAAATATATTTTTTTTTTTAGTTGTAGATGGACACAATGTCTTTCTTTATTTTATTGCTTTGTATGTGGTGCTGAGGATCGAACCCAAGGCCTCACACATGCGAGGCAAGCGCTATACTGCTGAGTATAGCGGACTTTGTTCGGACTTTGTACAATCCCAGCCCGAGTATTTCCTTTTTAACTGAACCATATTTGTGAATACTTCTACCATTAAGCTTTTTTTTTTTTTAAAGAAGTGCTGAGGATTGATCCTAGGACCACATGCGTGCTAGGCAAGTGCTCTATACTGAGCCATGCTCCCAGTTCAGCTTACTCGCATATTTAAAAAATTCCAAAAATGATTAGTTTTGAGAACCCAGATTTTAAAGAGTTGAGAAGAGTGTCACTATTCCTTATTCCAACAATTTTAGGGAAAGCTCAAGTCACTGGGAGGAATTAACTAAACAGGGGCCTGGCTTCCATGCAGGTGATGCAGAAGCCCAGCGAGTCCCAAAAAGGCCAGCATGGCATCACTTAGTTAGTAGAAGCAGAGGGGCCTTACGACCTGGTAATCTGGAAACTTCTTAGGACCTGCTCAGCATTTAAGTGCCATGATTCACACTGACCTGTCCTGCTGGAGGGATTGCTTACATCAGCATTCAGGAGACTTGATTCCAAAAGTCACTTTACTTTCAAATTCACTATAAGCAACAAACACCAAGTTTAAAGTCTGCAGAATGTAGGGGAACTTGTTAGGTTGTATTAAGCAATAAAACCTAATGATTTCCTGACTCTACACTTGTACGATAAATGAATAATTTCATCGTGATTTATCCCATTGCCTGTACCTGGACCATTTGTAAATGTGTATACATGACAACACCTCCTTTCCAAGAATGTTTCACTGGGATGCTGGCCTATTAAAAATGTGGGCTGATCCGGGCGCGGTGG
>PVHX01000705.1:248752-264211 GCA_004024805.1 Geosciurus inauris
ACTGGGTTCGATCCTCAGCACCACATAAAATAAATAAAAATAAAGATATTGTGTCCATCTACAACTAAAAAAATATTAAAAATAAAAAGAACCCAGGTCCACCTGCAAAATAATTCTGGACATTCTTCTGAATATTCCTTATTAATCTGATATGCTGAATATATTGTAAGTGTTTTCCTTCAGTGATGTTATCTGGAAATACACATGCTAGAAACATCTGCAGAGTGATGCAAATTAGTGAAATCAACCTCTGGGTATAAGTGAACATCAGCTATTTACAAGAGCATTTTAGCTCTTCCTAGCACCCAACATAGTAAAGGCTTTAAATATTGGTTGGAAGAGTGAACACAGAACATTCTGACCTGTTTTACACAATTACAGTTTAGTAATTATTTAAACTTTGTAAAAGTTTAAAGTGTAAAAAGTAACATAGCTTTCTATCTTTTGAAAAAGTTAAAACTAAAGCCCATCACATGTAAACACAATCTTGGACACAACAATCTTTTCTAATTTGATAGAAATCTTCCCATAAATCACCTGTATGTGACTGCAGTTATACTACTTAAAATCCCATGATACTATATCATCCTAAGAATATAAGACGACTATGTCTCTTCTCTACTTAATGAGCATGCAGACTAGAAACCCAGGAATTAGCATTTTATACTACAGTGTAATTTAAAGTATGCTAGCCTGCTCTGTATTAAAAAATGAAACTCTTCCTATACTATCATCCTAGATGTTGAAGTTTTCCTCTAAGGATCCATGATAGAATGTTCCTGAGAAAAGGGTGGAGTAATATCTCAAGTCCATGTGTGTGCCACAAATATTACCTGGGGGAATAAGCCTGGTAACTAACACTCTAGAAAAGCTAAAAGCAAGTCACTAAGACTTAAGGATTCTGGAGGACAAGGTTTGCTAAAGAGAGGGTATATCCTTGTCACTTATTGGGCAGCTAATAAGAATAAGTTTACAGATATGGTTATATCTGGCCAGGGGCAAGAAGGACATTTCTCTCTGTAAGGGATATTGGAAAAACCTACTATACCAGGGCAGGACACCAAAGTTGGGGCAGGGGGACTAGATGTCTTCTTATGGCCGCAAGCCCTTCTAGTCCTAGGCAGAAACCTCTTTTGGAAGGAGAGAGAATTCAGTACTATGTGGTAAAGAAATACAATCACACCATCCCAATGAGAGTCTCTAGGTGCCCAAAGGGATTGAGCTACAACAGAAAGGGACAAAACCTGAAGAGGAGACACCTTCTGGAACTTTCCAGTAAGCTCTCACTTGAGCAGAGAAAAAACAAAGGTCTAGAGTAGGAGAGGAACCTGAACTGGGACCTGTCTTACTCAAAAGCACATGGACCTGAGTGCTACCCTCCTGGGCTGGGGGAAACCTTGAGAACCTTGACAAGGTTGAAGAACAGGAAGCTGGAACAGGCAACCCAGACCCAGCGAGGGAAACTGGGCCTGGTTGTGGGAGTAGACCAAGGAGACTGGAGCTTCAGCTGAGGGCTGAGTAGAGGATTCCAGTAGATATAGAGACAGTGAGTCTTGAAGTTACTTAAATTGCCTGCTAGTGAACACAAAATGCTTCCTCATTTCCTTTCTCCTTTTAATTCAATTTCTTTCTGCTACTTTGTGGTTAGCTGGCCAGTGAGTAGTATTAGCCGATGAGGAAATTCTCTCAGGTTTTGGGGAATATAGCCAAAAGAATTCATGTAACAAACAAGTGAACTCTGGCACATGCAAAGCACCAGGGGCCAGGGTTTCAAAGAATAAGGAAAGAGATACCTCTTCTCAGAGTTCACTCACTAGTGGAGAGATGGAGAAAAGCTTATGGGCAAAATGGTGGTAGGCCTAAGGGCTAAGGGACAAAGAGTGGGGCACTCACCAGGTGGGGGGATATCAGAGAGAATCTGCAAAGTGTTTTAGGAGCTGGTCAGGCAAGGGCTCTGGGGCGAGTCTGCCAGAGCAAAGGCAAAAAAGTGGGCAGCAGCTCAGTGTCCGGAGGTGCCTGAGTTGCTCTTAGAATGGTGTGGGGCAAAGAGGTAGAAGGAGTGTGGCTTTCTGTGAGACACCAGAAAGGGTCCTTTGACAAAGGGTAATATACAATTAAATGATAGATACATACGGTTACGTAAAGCAAAAGTATTTTAAAAAACTTTCAATGAAATATAAGATATATGGAAATGTGCTTATATCATACATGTACAGGCTGATGAATTTTCACAAAGCGACCACCCCCGCAGAGCTAGCATTTAGATTAAACAGAACATTACCAGTACCCCGGAACACCAGGACCCATCCAATCACTGCTGCTTCCCTGCTTGGATCAGTTTTGCCTATTTCTGTACTTTGTTTGGAATCCTACAGGATGCCCCCTTGCTTTGTTAAGTCTGTGAGATCCATCCATGCTGTGCGTAGTCACAATTTGTTCATTCTTGATGCCGTACAGTATTCCATCCTGTGACTGTGCCAAAATTTATTTACTCATCCAATTCTCCATGGGCACTTGGACAGTTACCAGTGTAGGCTGTTACAAGCAGTGCTGCTTTGCACATTCTAGTCTTTTGGTGAACATTTGTACACAGCTCTGCTAGGTACATACCGAGGAGTAAAACTGCTGGGCCATGGCATGTTCTGGTTTAGGACTGACTGCCAAGCCCTTTCCCAGAGGAGTTGTTCCAATTTCCATTCTCATCAGCAGAATATGGAAAGTAAAAATACTTATGTGTTCCATAAGATGGCAAATTCCACACAAGCAGTATTTTGTAAAGTCCTCTAACTAAAACTTTTAGATAAGTTAATTTTTAAATGTTCAGACCTCTGAGCATTTGGAGGGAAGTTATCACAAGGAAGAATTTCTGTGTCTAATACAAATCTTTTTTTTTTTTTTTTTTTGAGTAATCTCTCCCTTTTTTTTGCCTGAAGGGAGAAAAAAAATCTCATCAGATTATAAGAGGAGGATTGGAAGTCATATGATTCAAGGTGATATATCATGTAGAAGTCTAAGGTCAAGAATGAAATGAAATTAATAATGTCAGCCAAGCTACTGGTAATCACTAACGGTCATGCTAATAGTTAAATGAGAAAGCTCTTCCGGGGCCAAAGCCTGGGCACCTGATTTACAAGAGAAGGAATAGAATATTTTGGTTTGGGTTAAAAAAGTGAAGGAAAAATGTGAAATGGCTGAGATCTTGATAAGTATGGGTTAGAATCTTTCATGAAAAATTCTCATTCATAATTTGTCCTTCAAAATCTCAAAGTAGCAAGAATCAAGTTTGTATAGGTAAGCTGTTATAGAACTGAATACTGATGATACTCTGCCTGGTTTATGTGGATTCTGAGAAACATTCATAATAGTGTTTCTGCATAAATATGAAAAATGCCACAACAGCATTGAGCCTACCATTATTTAATTAGAAAATCTGCAACTCATCTGCAGTTTCATGAAAGGGGATTAAATGGGGAAGGAGATGGCTTTGGGTGGATTTTTTCTGATGATTTGTATATTTTCCAGGGAGTAAAGCAGAGAGCTGCCTCTGTGTGTCTAAAGCCAGGCTGGCCAGGTATAATCACCTGCTCTCAAGGTGAAGTGGGATGCCAGGATGGCAAACCTGTCCTTTTTACTCATGAGTACACTTGAACCTCTCCATGATAGCCTCCTGTCTTAAAGGCAGATTCAGGTTTAAGGAATACTTCAGTGGAGATAACTCTTGAGCAGGAAAAATCCCAGTGAGCCACGAGGCTTGTTCACTTGAAGCCTTTCCAAACCTCGCACCAGGGAGATCAGACAAACAGAATGAGGTGGCACAGAGAGCCGGGATAGTTCCAAGGACACAGCGAGAAATCACCTCAGATAATGTTGCACTTGCATGTATCAAATGTGTATGTGAAACCCACTTTCATCTCTTCTGTACATTGCCCTTGATGAAGAACAGCTGCAGACTTGGATTATTCTACAAGGACAGAAGTACATTATTTGAAGGTTTGATGATACCAGCACATCTTAATGTAATCAAATCAGAGTTTATAAATATGTCTAGGCAGAATGGAGGGAAAGCCGTCACTCTAGCACCTTGGGGCAATAGACATTTCCAAGGGAGATCCATTTCTGGCTATCATTTGAAGTGAATGTGGGGGCAGTTCCCTTGAGGCTTTAGCATCCGAGCACTCAATATTGCTGAGAAACACCCAGAAATCAGACCCCGTTCCCTCCTACCTGAGCCTTGACTCCACTTAAAACACTCTGTCTGGCTTGGTGGGCCACCTTACATATTTTATTTTAATCATCCTGGAAATACTAAACAAACAAACAAAACAAGCCCAACTACAAAAGAGCAAGGCTTATTCATGACTGTGGGATCAGCAGGTCTCCCTGGCTCCTGGGGCAGGAGTGTAGGGCCCCTGATCCCCTTGTCACACACCTGCCACATTCTGTGTGAACATGTCAAACTGGCAAGTGTGCTCTATTAATCACCCTGCCTGAGAATCTATGGAACAAAGTTCACATTACCCAGAGAGCTGCGCAAAGGGCCCTCTGAGGTCAGGATGCAAGACCAAACAGAATTAACGTGCCTGCCACATCCATCATTTTGTAATCTGCTTCCAGGTCTATAATCCCCCAACATCCGGACTGTGCATACCAAGAACATTCCTCACCCATACAGATCAGAATGGCTCTTGTACAAAGGGCTCTGGCCGCCCTCCCCAGCCTAAAAACACCATTAGCCATTTCTACAAGCCTCTGGACTACAGGCTTCTGCTCAAAGTGGCGAGGAACCTAGAAGGTTTAGTAACTCTTTCACGAGTGGTTCTTCACACACTATACATTAACAATTTGATTTGACATAAAAAGAAGATATCCATTGTTAATTTTCCAGCAATGTACTAACCAGGTGAGATCACATAGAGGAAAAGGACACCACAACTATCATTCCAAACTGTTTCACCATTAGTTCCAAAGAACAGGTGTTCAAAAAACAGGTGTTCTATACTGTAGAGATGGTCCCCGACTCACTATGGACTTCATAATTTTTTTTTTTTTTTAAGAAAAACCCTCTTTTTAAAAAAAATACATATTTTTCGCTGTCAATGGACTTTATTTTTTATTTATTTATATGAGGTGCTGAGAATCGAACTCAGTGCTTCACACATGCTAGGCAAGCACTCTACACTGAGCCACAACCCTAGCCCTGGACTTCATGATGTTTTGACTTTACAATAGTGTGAAAGCAAACCCACATGAACACACTCGTTTTCACTTTCAGCACAGTATGTAGAACATTACATGAGCCAGTCAAGGCTTTATTATAAAACAAGCTTGTGCTAGAAGGATTTGTCCAACTGCAGGCTAATTCTGAGCTTGTTCAAGTTAAGCAAGGCTAAGCTCTGATGATTGGTAAGCTAGGGAAATTAAACGCACTTTTGACCTGAGGTATTTTCAACTTACAATGGGTTTATTGGGACATAACCATCTAAGTCAAGAAGCATCTGTATTTTATATTTCCATGGAATTACTTTCTATTTTCCTTTCAGAACATGTTCTGGGTATCTCAAGGGAAATACTATTACCCATTTCCTTTAGGAGAAAAGGAGATTCAGAGATACTGTGTGATGGAACTGAGGTCACACAGTTCATGATTGGGGTGAGAGAAGTTCACATCACACTCTGGTTTTCCTGATTGACACTATTTTCCAGATTTTATGCTATGAACCTCCTAATTCTCACAATTACTTTACCATAAAGATTTCACTACCATATTATTTTATGCTATAAATACTCTAATTCTCTCAAATACCTCATTATGTTCACATCATTTGATTATTACTGGAGCTGTTCATTTCAAAGTATACATCCTTAGATTCCTAAAGGAATGAGAAGTTGGATACCTAAGGCATTTTATGTTCTCATCATTTATAGTACTGATGTCTGGGAGGAAAAATTTTAGTCAGAAACTAGATAAGTTTAGTTATAAGTTTTAATTATAAACTTATTTAGGAGTAAGACTTTAAAAGAATATGGACAGTGTTATCTTTTGGAAATTTAAACATTAGGCTCAGTTCTGTGAGCTAACAGTGTCCACAGGAATGGTCCAAGAGTGATACCAAAATGTATACTGATCTTAGCAACATTAGAAATTGTTCTAAAGTACAAAAGAGGAAAGGATAATCAATGTGGTTGCTGGCCAGTAGGATTTTGCTATAGACTGAATGTCTGTATACCCTCATAATTCATGGTAGCCAGGTGTGGTGGCGAACATTTATAATCCTACCCCTCTGGGAAGCTGAGGCAAGAGGATCTCAAGTTCAAGGCCAGCCTGGTTAACTCTGTGAGATCCTATCTCAAAAACAAACTAACAAATAAAAAATACTAGTGATGTAGTTCTGTGAAGTAATACTTGCATGTGCAATGTCCTGGGCTCGATCCCCAGAATAGAGGGAAAAAGAAAATCACATGTTAAAGCCAAATCTCTAATGTTTACCTCGCACTGGGAGGTAAACAAACCCTTGAGGAGGTGATTAGATCATAAGGGTAGAGCCCTCATGAGTGGGATTTAATGCCCTTGAAAAAGAGGCTCTAGAGAGCATCCTTATCTTTTCTGCCATGAGGCTACAAACAAAAGACAGCTGTCCTTGAAGCAGGAAGAGGGACCTTACTAGACACTGAATTTTCTGACACCTTGATCTTAGACTTGTCAGTATCCAGACCTGTAAGATGAAAACTTCTTTTGTTTATTAGTCACACAGTCCATGGTATTTTGTTATAGTAGCCCAAACAAAGATAGATTTGAAGCAGTAAGACTTTGACTCACTAAACTATAGCTAATGAGTTCTTGTGCCACAGAAGAATTGTGCACATATAATTTCATTTAATCCCCATGTAGCCTTCTGAGGTTTTCTATCCCCATAAGTGACAACTGGGTATCATTAAATTGCTTTGTGGAAATTATGCACACAGTTATGTGACAAAGCTGAGATCCACAGCCACATGCATCTTATTTCAACTACCCCAAAATATGCCACTGATACTTGGAAATATGAATAACTTCAGCATTCCCATCCCTCCTTAAAAGCTAGCCTCCCAAGCTCATTCCTGAAACATGAAAGTATGAAATTATTTCAAAATCAAAGGTACAAGAAGTCAGTCTGTTATTATTTATTGCCTCTAGTTGGAAAACAGACACCAGAGGGACCAGGGAATAGGTTTCAATAGGCAGCAGAGGGTGATGAGGATGGGGTACAGAGGAGGCAGGGGAGGTAACGGCCTTGTGCCCTGCTATGAGAGGCCTGGGAGAGGGCAGAGTTCTGCTTGGCAACAATTCAGCATTCTTTCCTTAGTTAACAAACACTGATTCCAAATCTTCTCTGTGCTGAGCCACAGTGCAGGCCTCGAGAGTTGCTGTATGAGCACTGGGGACCTGACTCCCTGGGAGGATTAGTGGACACTTTCCAGAAGTGTCATTTGCTGGGGTCTCAAAAAAGGAGGAGGAATTCTCTTGGCAGAGAAGGGAAGGGCAGTGTAGGCAGAGCATATTTCTAAAGGCATGGAGGTCACAGAAACTGTGACATGGGCTGGACGTGGAAGATAGATATTCATCATGGGGTACCTGGGGACAGCGGTGGTGGCAAGAGTGAGATGGTATGCAGGAGGTGGGCAGGATTCTGATCAGCCAACAAGCATGACCTGCATTCTGTAGGGCAGCCAAAGGCTTCTAGGCAGGGAGTGACAAGTTCCACAAAAGGATCACTTGCATGGTCCTGGATGACAGGATGGAGAAAGCCAGACAAATAGTGAAGAGGCCAGCTGGGATGAACTCAACCTGGAGGAATCCTTGCAGCTCAAAGGCCCTTTGTGGCCCTCTTGTCTGTCAAGTGATAAAGTAAGGTCCAGAAAGGTCAAGAGACTTGCACAAACCTATCTAGCCCTAGAACACCAGAGCAGTGACCAGAATGAAGATCTGTGAGCTGCTGCAGGATGCCCTCCACCTGTCTAGACAACCAAAGAAAACAACGAGGTCTAAAGTCTGGATTTCCTATGAGTGGCTTCAAGTTTATGTGCTTAAGACAATACTCAAAGACTAGAAAACAACAGTAGGTGAAAGAAGGAAGCAGATTTTACATTGGTTTGGGATTTCTTGCTGTTGCATACACCTGATAACTAGCAACAGTGACACAGCTTAGTTAAAAAATAAGACTAACACAGAGACCAGGGTATCAAGGGAATGGGCACAGCTACTTTATACATCAACCAAAGTGATCAAATTCAGACTGCTTGCACATACTGAAACTCAGAGACATGAACAAAGTCCTTTTGGAGCAGTGCAGATCAATTCTTTCCTAAGAGCAGACGATCACTGCTTCACTGTGTGGTATAAAAAAGAAATCCTGGGGGCTGGGATTGTAGCTCAGCGGTAGAGCGCTTGCCTTGCATGCGTGAGGCCCTGGGTTCGATCCTCAGCACCACATACAAAGCAATAAAATAAAGACATTGTGTCCATCAACAACTAAAAAAATATTAAAAAAAAAAAAAGAAAGAAAGAAATCCTGTTGGCAAGAAAGTATTTCCTTCACATACTACTATTCATAGGGCTAGTCCCCAGAGATGCTCAACCCAAAGAAATTCACATGATTACCACAATCACTTTTAACTCAGAGCCTATGCCCAATACCTGCCCCTGTACTCTGAAAACACAGATTGTTCTGTTCCAGAAAACTGAGATTTGTAAGAGAAGCGGAGCCCTCCCGTAGCCTTCTTATGATTTCACCCCAAAGAGGATGATCTACACAGAGAATCTATTTTCAGAGTAGAAATGGATTTTATGACATATACATTTTCCCCAAAGGGCCTTGAAACTTCCCGTTTGAGCGTGAAGCACGGTATGTTAGCAGGATCTCAGAGCCACCGCGTGGGCAGTGGGTCTTCCTTGGGACATGATCCAGAGCGAGCCCCTGATACCTAGGAGAAGGTATCTGCACTCTTCAGAACTGCACTTCACGTTGTGCACACCAACCCATGGAAAGAAACAGAGCACATTATGTCTCCAATTGGTCACAGATGGGAGAAAATCAACCACAATAATAAATTCACGGAGGTGGAGTGTGTCGTCACACACGGAGCCAGGATGTGTGATCCAGAAGGTGTGTGTGGGGGAGTTAATACCATATGTCGTTTGACTGCTGTGGGCCTGCTCTCATGTCCCAGCAGCGTATCCTTCCCAAACAGCTCCAATGCCCTCCCTGATGCCACTGCCCGCTGCCAAGCCTATATGCCTCTTACCAGGTACTGAAGTCGCTGGCGCTCAGTCTCAGGGGTGAATTCCGAAGACATGGGGATGATTTCTCCATTTCTGATGATTATGGCCCTGAAATGGTGAAAATGCATTGTCAGTAGCCAATCTCACAAGTACTGTGATAAAGATCAACCACAGTGTGGTTCAGATCACACACAAAATGCTAGGAGGAGCTTTCTCCTCCCACCTGCACTGCAACTCTGGATCCCCTATGAGGTTGGAGGTATCTCTGTTTTAAGGGCACTGCATTCTGGTCAGCTTATGATTACTTTAATTACTTTTTTTGCTGTCTGGTACTATTGCTTTAATACCTTAGCACCAAGAATACCACTTAGCACACAACAAATACTTGGTGAATAAATGGATGGATAAGTGAATGGTGCAGAGCCTCACTCTAGTCCAGGGTTATCCAAAAGGACCTTCTGTGATCATGGTAACATCCTCCTCCCCATACCCAACACTCAGGGGTGCTATACCACTGAGTTACACCCACAACTCTTTTATTTTATTTTGAGATAGGGTCTTGCTAAGTTGCTCTGGCTGGCCTTGAACTTGGAGATCCTCCTGCCTCAGTCTCCCAAGTTGCTGGGATTATAGATGTGTGCCACTGCACCTGGATGATAACATTCTTATCTGTGCAGTCCAACATGGAAAAATGTGACTACTGAGCATTTGAATTGTGGTTAGTGAGTTAAGGAACTAAATTTCTAATGTTATTTAATTTTAATTAATATAAGTAGTCCCATGTGGCTAGTGTTTAATATAGTGGACGGTTCAACTTCAGACCCTTGTTATTCAAAGGATCAATGGGCCAGCAGCATTGGCCTTACCTGGGAGATTGGTAGCAATGCAGAATCTTAGATTCCCCACCCCAGACTATGCCCAGGTGATTCATAAGCACATTAAAATCTGAGAACATCTGGCCTAGACCTTGAGCATCCTCAGTAATATTCTGGGTCCAGAGATTGCCACTCTCATCTTGTCTCAAGGCTCAGAAAATTCACACACTCCAGAAAATGTGCTCAAGAGCTATTGCTCACTCAAGGACTTCTGAGAGAAGAGTTCCCAAAGCTGATGTCTAAGAGAGGCTGTAGGATCGATAACCACAAAGCAACTTCTCCTGGACCTGGTCCCAGAGGTACCTCCTGTTTTCAGATATTCTGATTCTGAAGTGGCTCCTGATAGCCACTTTATAGCCATTGATCCATCAATTGTGGTGGAAGGCTGCCATTTTGGGGACAACTAGAAGTAGCTTAGGGAACTGCATTTTATACCATCTGAACAGCTCCCAGACACTAGGGACCTAGAGATCCGAGACCCGACTCACTTCTCAGTGAGGACCCACAGATATAGGAAATGCCTTTGATGAGCTCAGTTCTGGTGGATACCTCATTGATTCCAGGGCATGCTGCTTCTTTGTACCACAAAGCCCTTAGGCTCCTCTCTCCCCCACCTGAAGAGGTAGTCCCTATCATGGAAGCAGTCCCTATAATGGTTCCAGCTGTCACCACCTTGCCCATAACCCTGACTACCTGTGTCCCAGTTGCTGCCATCACTGGTGTCGGGGTAGGCAGGGGAGGAGGTCACAACAAAAGTCCTGGAAGCCTTAGAGAATTTAGGGCTCCAGAGGTAGAAGTTTGAGAAATTGGAATAGTATAGGGAAGCTAATTCTGCAAAAAAGATGTCTCTTGCTGTAATATTCTTTATCCCTTCTATTATTATACTGCCTAAAATGTGACAAATTGGTTTCCTTCTTACAAACCCACAACCACTTGTAAAATGCAACCCCCACATCCCCAACGGTGATATCCACCATTCACAAATAAGTGTGAGTTGATTCGCATGGTCATTGTCGTAATTATTAGCTGAGATTTACTACCAAAATAGACTAAGAGTTTGATAGAGGATGAAGGAACTTGGAGAATTTGAAAGGACATTGGGAGTCAGTCAGGAAGGTCTAGGTGAATGCCTGATCTTGAAGTAACAAGGAGGCCTTGAGATCCTTGGAGCTGGACTGAAAGTTAAATGATATATTCCAAAGGAGTCTTATCTTTCAAAGGTTTTCTTCAAGCTAGTTTTAACATTTTCTTTTTTCTACATAACCCCTTAATTTCAGCTGGGTGTGGACTAGCAAAGTGAGACACCCTGGAAGAAAGCAAAAGAGGATGAGTTAAAGAAAGGAAGGGCAGGGAAGGCAGAGCTGGGGTGTCCAGACCCAGGGGAGGGTGATCTGAACACCACCTGGCCTGGCCCACTGGGACAGAGCCCGCATCACTCCACCAGGCCACGGGATCAGGACCTGAGTGTCAGGAGGTCAGGGGCCTTTTGTTCCTGAATATTTCAGATGTTTAGTATCATGTCTGTCACACAGCAGGAGCCCCATGAATATTTGCTAAATAAAAGGGACGATGAGAGAACTTGTGAGATACTTACTTGAACTTAGGCAGGAGAAAAACAGAAAGAAGAGGCAGCGGAAGCTCAGTTAAATAATGTCAACTCAACTTCACAGAGAAGAGGGGACTTTGCCTGGAAATGAACCTGCTCCCCAAACCATTTTCTCTTCCCGACTGGGGTTAGTTTGTCCATTACTCACCACCCCAGTGTCCTCCTAACATCAGTTCTGGTATTTCAACTCTCCACTGGATCTCTGCCTACAGCAACAAAACCATGCTCTAGAACACTTTATATGTATATACTGGGTCTCTACTTCCTTACTTCCCATCAATCCCTCAAACAGTGATAGATTCACATCTGGCTTCTCTGTCCACCCAGCTGCTGAGCGTACTCACCAAATGACACCCCTGTTACTACATTTACTGGGAAAATCATCATTCTGATCTCTCAGGTAGCATTTGCTAAGTCTTTCCCAAGCTGGTTCCTGGGGATCTCCTCCTCCTGGTTTTCTTACAACCTTCCAGGACATCTTTGGTGTCAGGGATGATTATGTCTCACCACCCTCCCATACTGGGCAATCTCATTTCTTAGCCCCAAGGTGAGGTTCAACTCATCTCTTACATTTTTCCTTATCCTGATACTTCCTCTAATATGGAATATATCACATTTTGGAACTGAGGACTTGTTTGACTTCCGTGCTAGCTCCTAAGGCAAGAACTGTGTTTGATTTGACCAAGAGTGTAGCCCCACCACTGTGCACAGGAGCAGGCCATTGTAGCTAGGACTAGCTACACTATCTCAGGGTCCAGGCAAATATATAAATGCAGGACCCCTTGTTTAACAATTGGGAATTCCAAGACAGCAATGATGGGGCATTAAACAAAATATGGCTTCCTTTGGAGAATGGGGTTCTGCATGACTACACAGGTCACATCCTCACGAAACTGGCCTTCATAGTATGTCCTTGATATTGGCTCAATGAGCTGGCTTCCACAACTACATATACTGATGATTTCAGATAGACTACCCAACCAGCACATCTCTGTGGTGCTCCAGTGTGGAACAGCTACTTGCCAACAGATATAGCCACTTGGATATTTGCAGGAATTGCATACTTAGTGTAGTGTTCAAAATTGATGATCTTGTCCCCACCATACCTCCAAATCAGTCTTCCAGCATTCCTTTTCTCAGGGAAGTACACTATTTTACACCCAGTTGCCTGTCCCAGGCTTCTCTCACTCCACTTGTCCAAATAGGCACCCTGTCCTGTAGATTTCATCTTCTCAGTTTAACACAAATCTGTCTCTTTGCATGATTCCTACTGCTGGTGCCCTGGTTCTGGTTTCTATCAGAGACTGCCTAAGGGCTCAGGAGCTCTCTACAGTCTCTCACCTCTGACCCACACGCATAGAGGGTGGAGTGTGATATTCAACACATATGTACAATGTCTACAGATCAAATCTGGGTAACTGGCATTGGCTTAAACATGTATCACTTCTTTGTGATGAGAACATTGAAAATCTTCTCTTTCTAGCTATTTTAAATATACAATTAAATGTTCTCAACTGTACTTCTTTGATGCTATAGAAAATTAGATGTTATTCCTTTTATCTGACTTTGTCCCTCTACCCGTTGCCATCTTCTCCATCCTCCTCTACCCTTCCTGGCCTCTCTAACCACCATTCTATGTTCCACTTCTATGAGATCGCCTTTTTTTGCTTCTGCACATAAGAACATGCCACAAGGTGACTTTAAAGCACCACTGTCACCTGCCACATCCCCCGACCCAAAGGGCCCATAGCTGGCTTCCCAGACCTTCCTAGTTCCTTCATTATCTGGTTCCTGCCTGTATTTGTGAGGCGTCACTCTTGTTTCTCCCTTCTAAAAGCTAACTCAATCCCCTGTAAGTCAGTTCAAAGTGCCCTCCTTTGTCCTTCTGGGCGACTGTGGATGTCCCTTCTCTGTGATGCCATGGAGTGTCATCATAGCTGCACCACAGCCCTTACCAGCCCTGGCTGCAATGGCTGGCTTCTGAGTTTGTCTCTAACAACCCTGAGGATATTTTCCAGGCAGAGCCCAAATCCTTGTCTCTGATCTCCAATGCTCAATGTCTGGCATGTGGCTTAAAGTGACAGAATGGGTGATGGTGACCTGGACTTGGATGGATGAACACAAGTATCCAGAGACCCAGACCCTAAATGAGACTTTTCTTAGTAACAACATTATTAATTGTAGAGAATCTGAATCCCCAAACACATACACCCTTCTACTGGTTTTGGAAAAAGACAACGGGCCTAAGAGGATGTCATTGCTGAGAAGTGACTTAAAGGACAGGGGAAAATGAGGCAGGGCTTCTCTCCTCAGGGGTCAGGGAGGGAGAAGAGAGCAAGGGCAGCAGTGACCACCACGTTTACTCTGTTTCTATATTTTGAATTCATACATGAAGTATTTGTATTCAATTCCAGTAACTGCCAGGGTAATCCTAGCTTATTATGTTCTTAAATAGATAATTATATCTAAATCCGTCCATGCACAGAACACTCTTCACTTCTGTTTGAACTCCATGTTCCTCCTTTCTGAGGCACCATGGATTAAAGCGTGTCTGGCTGCCAACCTTTCCAGGCCCTGCACTGTGGTGCCTCTTCCTATGTGATCCTTGGTTCCCTTTTGATCTCTCTCTCTCTTTCATCCCCTCTGATCTTGGGATCAATTTGTCAGAGTGCTGGTCTCCAATCTAGAGTAGGCAGTGAGAGGAGAGGGCTTTCAAAGGGAACAGAGTGCGGGCGAAGGCCCATGAACCTCAGACTAAGCAATCAATAGAGTGGAGAGATGCCTTTAAAGCAGCGTTCTCTCATCACAGACCCCTGAACTTCACATCTTCTTCATTATTTTACGAGATGCTTCTCCTAAGGAAAATTAAAATCAAAGCAAAATTGCAGTGGTGATGAGGGTCAAGGAGGGCTGGGGAGCATGCTCGACCTCCCTCCTGGGTGCTCAGGCCTCACCTGTGGACATTACCATGGTTGAAATTTGAATGGCATTCCATTCAAATTCAGGGTTGAGAGAGACTGAATGAAAAGTTCCCAGGGGGCAGGGTGATTGAATCAATCAGCAACCAGCCCCTGCCTGAGACCCCTTACCCTGCACAGGAGATGGTTCTGAGCACGTCCCCCAATGTGAAGGTGAGCCTTTCATTAAGGGACTGAGCTAAAATCTATATGCTTTCATGTTAATCCCAGTATAAAAGATGGGGTGTGTCAGCATATGGTGACTGAGGAGGTTTAATGTGTTCTTATGAGTCAACTTCAAGGATGGTAGAAGACGAAATAAAGACATGAACGATTTCCGTATGATCCCTCCTAAATATTAGTCACAGCAGAGATAAAGGCAATTTTTCCTTAACTGATGAGCATTCTGAGTTTAGAGAGTAATTCCTAGAAAATCCTGCTACTTCTATCCACTAATCTAGATATATTTTAGAGTAAAACCACCTGTTTTTTGTTCTTAGAGCTGGTGAAAATGTTAGGGGGTCAAGTGGGGAAAAAAAAAGGTAAAATGGAAGCCGGGCGCGGTGGCTCACGCTTGTAATCCCAGCACTTAGGGAGGCTGAGACAGGAGAATTGCGAGTTCAAAGCCAGCCTCAGCAATGGCGAGGCGCTAAGCAGCTCAGTGAGACCCTGTCTCTACATAAAACACAAAATGGGGCTGGGGATGTGGCTCAGTGGTCGGGTGCCCCTGAGTTCAATCCCTGGTACCAAAAAAAAAAAAAA